>CAUYQG010152554.1:0-47790 GCA_963574415.1 Tarsius wallacei
GGATGGAACTAGAGTCCATAATACTGAGTGACCTCTCACAGAAACAAAAAACTAAGTATCACATGTTCTCACTCATATAGTAGACCTTGATCATCCAACGTACTACCACAAGAAAATGACTGACAGTGGTGGGAAACTGTGGGGGTGGGGGAGGGCGATGGGATTAATGGTGATAAATATCTGTCTGGGGATGGGGAGATACCTCTTATCATCAAGGGTGCCTGAATGAAGCATTTTTGTATGCCTAACCCCTAACTGTACCCCATAATACCATAATAAAAAAAATTAAACAAACAAACAAACAAACAAAACTGGATGGCCTCCCACAGTGGGAACTTTTCTGTCCTCTCAATAAATCATGCTTTCAAAAACAAAAAAACCAAACAAAACTGGAAAGAAACCATATGCTATCCATTGGGTTAAATACATTTGGGTTTATGTGAAGCTATTAAGAACAATGAGCTAGGTTTGCTCTTCAAGATATATTATGACTTGAAAAGCTAAGTATGAAGAGTGTATTTAATGTCATACCATTTAAGTAAAGATTTCAAAGGCTCTGTGTTTGTCATTTTGTTTCGGTGTCAACATGTATATAACTTCTTTTTCCAAAAAGTTACAGAAGAAACTTAACAACAGTAATATTTTAAATTTTCTTCTGGTATCTTTTCTTTCTCTTTGGAGTTTTATTATAATTATGTGCCATTTTGACTAAAAGAAACAAGTAATAATAATGGAACATGAAAATAAAATAATTACCCAGCAATGGTAAAACTATGTTGTTCATAACTCTTGTTTTGGCCTTTGGATTCTCAGAATTTGCTTCACTAAACTGTGGAGTGTGCAGCATTCTTTAACTTTTTAGCTGCAATGAAAGAACATGGTATGACAGATACCCCCCCAAGCCCTCTAAACCACCCTTCCACCTTGTCCTCCCACCGCAATCTCTACCTTGTATTTAAAAATGTTCAGAGCAGACTTTCTTCCTGCTGCAGACAGTACTTCTTAGATTTTCACCTAAGAGTAAACAGCCACTATATCATCTACCCCCTGAAATGCAGGGGGACAAGGGCAGACAGGGCCTGCCATGTAAGTGAGCCATCAACAGCATAGGACCCTAAACCTGTGGTAGCTGCAGCTGATGTGGGTTCACAAAGTGGGCATGGGGCAAAGTGTGCATACGCAACATACACACAAGCACACTGAGAATGAAGGAGATGCATGTAAGAATACTAGTCAAACAGTAGTTAGTATTTGCCAAATAAGCTCATTTTTATATTTTCATTTACTTTCTCTTTCACAAATAGTTACCAGTCATCTAATACATCGACAGATACTGTGTTGACCATTTCACAAGTTATTATCTCATTCGCTTCTCATCTAAAAAGCCATTGGTTAATATCATTATCTTCCCATTGCATATGAAGAAACTAACACTTAAAGATATGACACTTAACCTGCTCAAAGTCACACATCTAGCAAGTGGGAGGTGGGATTCAAATATAAACACAGCAGGCTTCAAAGCTACTATACATCACATTCATTCTTGATTCAAGTTGCGTGCCTGGCCCCTAGACTGTTCTGTGGGATATAAATCATGATGAGACCAACCAACTCCTGAAATGGAGTACTCTTCAAACCCAAACTGGGAAGTTAAGAAAAATGAGAACCATGAAAACATGTGCATTATGTATACAGCCAGGTTGAGGAAGACAGAATACATTAGAATGTGAAACTGCCTTGCAAGCTATAAAGTATAGTGGTTAAGAGAAAGGTCTTTGAGGTTAGCCACACCCTGGGATGAATCCTGGCCTAGCCACCATGTAACTACATCACCAAGAGACTTCACCTGCCTCTAACCTCATTTCTTTCATTCGTAAAGTGGACATCATGATAGTGCCTGCCTCACAGAAGCATGATGAGGTTAACTAGGACACAGTGACTCCTCCAGAATTGTGATGTTTGATGTTACAAATTAATATACAAATCTCCGAGAACCCCTAGAATGCTATAGCAGAAAAACACTGTAAAATATAGATAATCTCTAGACAAGCCCCTTGTTTACACAGCCAAGAAAGTAAAACCTAATCAGTTAAAGAAGCAAGATGCCTCTCAAGTCAGACTACTGAGTTTTTATTTTGCATGGCACTACACCTCTACACAGCTTCTTGTAGTGGGAAAGGTTTGTGGACTTGTGCATCACTCATTCTCACCCCCTTTCCTTGTACCTGCCCCCATCCTGTAGCAAACTACTCCTCTCCCAGACTCTTCTGAAGCCAAGTGTGGCTACCACAATAGAGTTCCTGCCAATGAGAGGTGAACAAAAGTTTCCTGGGGTAGCACTCTGGGAAGTGTGGGCTTTCAATATAAGGAACAGACACTGCTGGTGCCACCTCTCTCCCTTTCTTCCTACCATGAATTTGATCAAGGTGCCAGGAAATAGGGTGACCACCTTACAAAGGGGCAGATCAAAAGAATCACTGAGATGCTACTTATGTCCAGACAGATTTCTTGTTACATAAGAAAATATACCTGTATCTGCTTATATCATTGTTAAAGGCAGGTTTTCTGTTACATACAGCTGAACTCATTCTTTTTTTTTTTTTTTTTTTTTTTTTTGAGTTGGAGTCTCACTCTGTCACCCAGACTGGAGTGCAGTGTCCGCTCCTGGCCACCGCAGCCTCGACCTGCTGGGCTCTGGCGATCCTTCCGCCTCAGCCTTCCAAGTAGCTGGAACTACAGGTGCACGCTACCACGCCCGGCTAATTTTATGATTTATTGTAGAAATGAGGTCTTGCTTGCCCAAGCGGGTCTCGAACCCGTGGGCTCAGGCAATCCACTCACCTCAGCCTCCCAAAGGCGCGGGATTACAGCCTGAGCCACCGAGCCCGGCTTGAACTCATTCTTAAATGATGAAGGTCATTTTCCTATGGACATTGACACACTCTAGGTCAAGATGATAGGGACTAATAGCACAAAAATCTCAGAATACTAACTAGCTGACTGAGGGAAATCCCTAGATGTGCAAGCCCTCTTTAAAAAAAAAAAAAAAACCCAATTAAAATGCGAGTCAAATTTGGACTTATTTTTGAAGTTCACTTCTCACTTTGTTCTCATTTTTATCTTGATACTCAGAATGAATTTTCCAACCATATCCAAGAGCTTCCCATTTCCAGAATAGCCCAGTGATTTTCAGTAAATTTAGGTTTTGGTGAAGTTAATTTTATTTGTACTTACTTACTTATTAATGTTCTGCCAATTAGATTCAATATCTCTTTGCATGTATTGTATTCTCATGTCCAAGGTGCATTTTTAGAAATAAATAGATAACAAGATAGAGATTTAGACTGTCTTACCACCAATAATTTCCTCCTCTCTCGAAATGCCTTCATAACTTTTGGTCACATAATCATATGCCACCTTGTACTGTGCATTAACTGTTTCTTGATTTTACTCCTTGATGAGATCATAAAACTGTGAATATTGACACAGTGCTTTATAATGCTTCACTAGTCACTCTCAGTGCCTATCATAGAGGTAGGCACTTCAAAAATTCTCATTAAGAGCTCTAAAATAGATACACCCCTCTTCCTAAACATACAGCTCGAGAAAAGACCCAGGACCTGAAAGCTCCCGATTCCAGTATAAACCTGCCCATGAACATATCTCTTTTTCTCTGTTCAGAGAATTGATTTCTACTAAGGTAGAAAGAGCATATTTATATTAGGGGAAATATCTAAAACAATGGGACTATGAGTACATTTTGCTATACAGACATGGAAGTATATCTCAAGGCCTAGCATTATACCAGCTACACAATAGTCTCTTCATAATTATTTACTGAATGAATGAATAAGCACACACACAGCAGGAAAACATTATGAATGAATACACTTTTTTCCTATAGAACGATAACTTTACTAAAATAGATGGGCAGTCAAAAACTATAATCTCTCATTTAGCTTGGAAAAGTAAAGAATCCTCTACTTCATCTTTAATTTCCTCCTTACATGATGTACAATGTAAAGGACTTGCTAGTCACATTTGTCAAGAGAGCCCACAGGTACTATCTGGCTCATCACAGCTTAACTTATCAATTGCCTTTGTTGTTTGGTGGATATTGATCTGGGAAGACCTTGTATCTTGCTAAAGTCACTTGTACAACAACTCCCTTCACTTTTTCTTTTTAGTCGACATGAAGGCTCAAGTGTTTCAGGCTTTGGGAATTTCTACCGACAGCCCCATTCCATCATTAAATACCCAGTGAGAGCTTGTTATCTAGATGAATGCCCCAATTAAAGGAGCACATTCTTGCCCATGCCTAACAGTGCCAGTAGGTTCAAACCAACACTTTGAAGGGCAATAATGAATGTAGAAAATTGTCTGAGGAGCCACAAGTTTAGTTTCAATGGTTTCACTCTCATCCATTCATTTGTTCATTCAACAAAGCATTTATTGGCAGGTTCCAATGTCTATTTCCAAGCTCAAAATGTTGTTTGCTTTTGGAAGGGGCATAAATCTTTCCTAATTTTTCTTAACAGCAGAGTGTAACTTATCCTGACTCTGCATCCAAAGTTCCCAGGGTTAAGCTGGAGAGTCTGAGAACAGGAAAATAATGAAAATAATAACAACAGAAAACTCCAGACATCAGGGTGACACTGTATGGCTGAGTTGTGCACTATGTAAGTTCAGGGGGTTCCATTACTAGGACTATGATACAAATGGTGGGGAAGTGATCAATACTCCACAGAGAGGGGTCTCCTAGACCCATGGTGCTCCCTAATCCAAGAAGCACAACCTATTCAATGCCCCAAATCACATTTAAAAACTGCTTTTTTTTTGGTTCATAAAATACTTGATTCCACAATACATTTACATTTCACAACTACATTTTAAAACAAAAAGTTGCCAACTAAGAATAATAAGCAATTTTTTCTATACCTAATTTTTAGTTAAAAGAGGCAAAGAGGCTAGGCATAGAGACTCAAGCCTGTAATCCTGGCATTTTGGGAAGCTGAGGTGGGGGGTTGCCTAAGCTCACAGGTTCAAGAACAGTCTGGGCAACTTGGTGAGACCTCATCTCTATAATAATTTAAAAAAACATTAGTCGGACATAGTAGCACACATCTGTAGTTCTGGCTACTTGGAAGGCTGAGGCGGAAGGATCACCTGAGCCCAGCAGGTCAATGCTGGGGTGGCCGAGAATATGCCACTACACTCCAACCTGGGTGATAGAGTGAGACTCCAACTGAAAAAAAAAAAAAAAAGAGGCAAAGAAAAAACAAGCACATGATTAAGTAGAAATGCTATTTTTTAAAATTTAAAAGTCCTAAGAGTGTATGCTAAATGAGTACATTATATGCATAAGATATATGTACAAGGATGTTTACTGTAATACAGTTTCTAATTGACAAAATACTAAAATATAGGAGTGGTTAAATAAATTATAGTACTTCCATACATTAAATCTAACTATGTCATTAAAAAGAATGGGTAGACCTATAATTGCTCTCATAAGGACACAGTTCCAAAACACGCTGTTAGAGGCAAAAATGGAAACGCATAGTGATCCTGTTTGTAATCAAATTTAGGTAATAATGGACATTAGGAGATGTTAGAACACAGAACAGTGCCTGGAAAGACACACACCAGTTTTCTGAGAGTCATAACCTATGGAGATGGATAAGTTAATAGGCAAATTTCCTATTTTGCATGTTGGAATTTGAATTACTTTTTTTTATAATGAGAAGTATTTGTGTATTAACTGTGTTATAACGCATACCTAAATAGTCCAAAATGACAGCAAATTACAGGTTATGTATAGTTTAATCCTAAACCTGTTACAACTCATGACAAAACAAATTGTCTAAAGATAAAATTCCTAATGTAACCTTTCTACTTCAATTACTTGTTCTGACAACATGCATTCATTGAGCAAATGCATTACATAAACACTGCTCTGGGAAATGGGGCCCAGCAAAAAGGTAAGGCCCTTGCCCTTATGGAGATTAAGTCCAAGACAGTAAAAGAGATAAATATTTTAGAAGAATTTTCAGTTTAACCATCATTTTCATAGTAAATAATTCTCTTAACTATGACATTTTGGGCAACATGGCTGAGTAAGAGGTTTGCTGTGATTCCAGTAAAGTTCCCTCTCAGAGATACATTCTGTGCTGTATAGAACATTCCCTGCCTATCAAATATTCATCCTTCTCAGTTATCAGTCAACTTACGTTCCCTCAAACAGAATCCACAAAACAGTCATACTTCCGTCCATAGAGAGTTTACACCTTTCTAAGCACTTTCACATACACAGTGTCCTCAGAGATGGGTGACTATCATTCAGGAGCAAAATAATATATATTTATAATATAAAAACATTTTTCTGTCCAGCATACTTTTCTACATGCTCTTTACTTGCTTAATTTGTCCTTGTGCTTTAGTTAGCAGCCCAGATGTCATCTCTTCCAGGTGGCACTCTGGGCTGGTTTAAGGGTCCCCCACATGCATTTATTGCTTCCTGTTGCCTCCACTCCCCAACATGTTCCCAAGGTGCCGACCATGATGCTTTTGTAATGGCCAACGTGGCGTTCACAATTATGGCACTGGGTTCAAGATCACCTGGAATGCCCTGGTTCCAGCTGCACCTTCAAGGACTGACCCATCAGATAGGGGAGGATAAGATATTTATTAATTTCAAACGCTCTCAGTGTTCTAAAGCAGCTAATCCCAAGATACAATGATGGAGCTGTGGACTGTGTCTCTACATTACCATCATTGTAGCAACAGCTTCTAAGAGTGGCTGGTATATTGTTAGTGTCTAGTAAGGTGTCTCTCCTTTATCCACCGGTTCTTTCAACAAATATTTACTGAAATCTCAGTCTATCAGACTTGTTGGATGACAAAGTGAACCAAGGTCATGATTACTAATGCAGCTTTCGTTGTTAAGATTATTTGGAGTAACCCCATACCTGAAGTGGCTACAGGAACGCAATCAGCATATGTGTTGCTGTGTCTCCTGATGGGTGGATTAGGGAAGACCAACAGAGATGTGAGAGCTTTTGTCATGTTCTTTGGATGCTTCCAGGATGCCAGCAGTGGGCTCCAACTGCTTGGTTGTGTTTAGAGGTCAGATGCAAACAGCGTGAGCCCACTGCAGACTGGGAGGCAGAGCGCCTCTGCTCAATGTAAGGATATAGTCCATGAGATAGGATATTACAGTGAGGTGACACAGTTTTCCTCCCTAATACTACTGTGTTGGCCGTTTAGGTAAATCCCTTAAAACTTCTTCAAAATAGGTGTTTGTCATTTTTCTTACCTTTAAAGTATTTGGCTAAAATCCACCTGTATACTGTCCCCTCGGCAGGGAAGGGAGAACAATTCCTACAGTTCCACCCACCTGATTATACAAAGACTAGTTATGGTTTTCAAACTGTTTTTTTGTTCTTTAGAAGATCAATCTCGTGTGAAATGCCACACAGGCCTTATTATGATCAGCAAAGCCCTTTCTCATCTGCTCCTGCCTATATCTCTGCCCTCATCCATTCCACTCTCTTCCTTGCTTACTATACTCTTGTTCTACTCCATCAACAGAGTAGCCACCAGTCCCATCTGGTTTCCAAGCACCTGAAATGTGGTTAGCCCAAGTTGAGATGAGTTAGCTAGAAGTGTAAAATATGAACCAGATCTTAAAGTCTTAGTACAAGGAAAACAGAATGGAAAAGAATCTTGTTAATAATGTTTTTTAGGCTGGACACAGAGACTCACACCTGTAATCCCAGCAATTTGGGAGGCCAAGGCAGGAGGAATGCTTGAGTCCAGAAGTTTGAGACCAGCCTGGGCAACATAGCAAGACCTCATCTCTATAATAAATCAAAAGGTTAGCCAGATGTTGTGGCTCATACCTATAGTTCCATTTACTTGGGAGGCTAAGGTGGAAGGATTGCTTGGGCCCCGAAGGTCAAGGCTGTGGTGATCCTTGACTGTGCCACTGCACTCCAGCGTGGGGGACAGAGAGAAACTCCACTTCAACCAAAAAAAAATTTTTTTTTGATTATATGGTGAAATTAGATACTATTTGGATATATTGAGTTTTCAAAGTATATTATTAAAATTAATATCACCTGTCTTTTTTCGAGGTGACTGCTAGAAAACCTCAAATTGCACATATGGCTTGCATTGTGTTTATTTTGGGCAACCCAAATGCACTTTCACAGGCCTCTTCATTCCTTCATTATGAAAGGCATTTCCCCACTTCTAAGGATCTGTGTTTGCTCTTTAATTCACCTGGCTGACTCTCTTTCCACACCCAGCATGCTTGGCTGCTATTCATCCTTTCAAATGCAGCTCATAAAGCATCTCTGGAGCATCTCTGTTGAATGCATACCTGTCTACAACCTGCAGCAAAGTTAGCCAAAGTGCTCAAAAGGAGAACAGAGATGCCTGCCCAGACTTGAGAACTGGGCTTCCTGGAGTTGATTTTTCAATGATAATAAAGGCACAATAAGGTGAAAAGTAAAAAAAGAAGTGAAACACTGGTGATAAAGACTTGAAGGACATGAGGTGGGAAGGAGAGACACGTGGAAGAAGAAAAGCTACGAGTGTCACTGTCCTTAGCCTGGCCACAACAGGGAGTTTCCTGCAGAGAGGCAAACACTCTTTCTTTAACAGGAATAGATCAAAGTGGCTTCTGATACACTGCCTCCAACTTGTCATTTGAGAAGACAGCCAAACATATTTGGAATGGCTAGAAAAGAATCCTTCTAGATGACTCGGTGCTAATGTTACAGGACAGCATGCAAGGTGTCCAATCATTTGGCTGTCATCACCTTCTCTACATCTGGTGGCCTATACCACTTCAATATAAAACAACAACAACCAAAAAATCAACAAGCCACTGACAACAAAATACCACTACCACCACCAAGAAAAACAAGAACATTTGGAATCTGTGCGTACCTACCTATGTGCTGGGTGCTGCGCTACACATTTTCATATTACCTTTCTTAGTCTTTCCAATAACTCTTTGAGGTAGTCACTAATATTATCCCCATTATATAGGTGGAGACACTGAGACCTAAAAAGGTCAAAGGCTTGCCCAATATCACAGAGCTAGTAAGTGGATGAACCAGGTTCTAAATTCAGGCAATCTGAATTCCCAGCCTGTGCTCTTAACCCTTTCAGTATACACACACCACTCTATATCTTCTGTACTATCCTCTATTGATATAGTACCCAAGCTAGCACTTTATGGTACCAGGATATATAATACTTTCTTAATTACTCATTATTTCATCTATGCATGCCTTCTCTTCCCAATTAGAGTGGTGCTATTAGAGGTGACAGATTCAACCATCTCCTTCTTTGGATCCCATACTTACTTGTCCTATTCTAAGATCATGGTCAGTATACACTCGATAGATGACTGCATTATGTGACTAAACCTCAGGGGACTTCTGTGTAGAAGTTGTGATCACTTACATAAGTACAGAAGAAAATCCCAACTTCTATTACTCAGGACTGAAACTAGGTCTTCTTTCCTATTGGGGGAAATTTCTGCAGGTGTGAGCAATTAAAAAATTAAACATTAATTAACAATTCAAGTGACTAAGTGTTACTAAGTTGCTTGTTAACTGCACAGGTAAATATTGTGCCCCCACCTAATGTTCAAAAACAAGGTCCCTTGAGCTTATTAAGTAGCAGGGGTAATCTCAAGGTTCAAGAGTTCAATGACCCCTTTAATATATCACATGTACAAGTTTGTATATAACAAAACTATTAGAAAATAGGATTGCCTTACTCATTCACCTTGCCTTATCAGCCTACAAAATATCTTATATTGAAAGAGATAAGAATGATAGCTCTATGTCCATCATCTATAAATTACTATCCTGGGACACCAAATAGTCCCAGGATCTTCCTTTTCTGAATACAAGCTCTCATAGCACCTGTTTGTCTCACTTTTGCTGTCCCTCATATCAAAACCCTATTTCTCTTCTGCTCTTTATATCTTCAAGAGAGAAGTTAATACTAATTGCCCCTACTTTGCTACTCCCTCCCTGACCATCCTCTTTAGCTTCTTCTCTGGCGGCTACTTTTATTCTTCTGCTAAACTGTTTTTCTAAAAAGATACCAAAATCATCCTGCTAAGTAAATGTTTCTGGACAGGTAGTTTCGGTACCCATCTTCCCTGACCAACCTGTGGATCCTAACTTCCTGTAAAAACTCACTCCACTCATGACTTCTGCGTTATTAGTCTCAGCTGGAATTTGGGCCTTTCTCCCATAACCTTGAGGACCCTTTTAGGATCTAAATGCTTCTATTTCCTTACAAGTTTTTCAACTATACAAAATAACTCTGTATTTCCCAAGTTAGATTAGGTTGTTGTTCAGGAAATATTCACTCTACTTCCTATCCCTGGGAGGAATATATTTCCACACTCCCCTGATATCAGACTTGATTTGATCAATGGCATGTTAAGAGATGTGAATGGAGCAGGGTCTTAAAATGGAACTTGCACGTCTGCCTTTCACTACCAGAAGAAGATGTCCTGGCTTCTGTGGTTCTTGGAAGATGAGAGACACATGAACCTAACTCACAGGCTGCAGTCAAGACAGGCCACGCTGACCTACTAACACATGGATTAAAGTAGATGATTATTATCTCAAGGTACCAAGTTTTGGGGACAGTTTGTTACAGAGCGGTATTGTTGAAATAGTTAGCTGATGCACAAATTTTAAACCTTTGTTTATTCTTTTCCTTTTGCCTAAAGTCTTTCCTGCTTGTCCCTGATGGAAATTTTCTCGTTTCTAAACTCTCTCATGTACTTTTTTACCTTCACATCCTGTCTTCTCTCTCTTATTATGTTATAAACTCCTTTGAGGAGCAAAGCATCACACGTTCTTACCTCTAATCAAAAACAAATTAAAATCTGTCCATTCATTCATCCATTCGGCAACTGGTTGGATTTTAGAAATGAGCCTCCATCTCAAAGGCATATAATACAACACCTGGCCCAGCTTCATGGACTATAGACACATGGCCACTAAGGTGGTGGTAATACTGCTTCTGCTACTTTTGCTAATTATTCCCAAGGAAAAAAAATAGAATTCACTTTAAGAACACAATGTTCTTGTTGGCAAAAACTACAATAGTTTACTCTCTTGGTGTTTATTCCCCCAACACTTTCCTCAGCTTTTCATTTCTGATATTCAATTACCCTCTTTCTACTTGGCTCTTTCCACTTTCCCAGAAGACTCACCCCTGGAAAACTTCACTAGGCTTCATTTGCATGAGTTGGTTTTTTTTTTTTTTTACCAAGGCCAATGAATCTACAGCCTCTCAGAACACTTGACACATCCCCTCCCTTCCACTGGATGCAGGACATGAAGAAATGAAAATGAATGGGTATTATGGCAAACTCAACCAAAGTTTGTTCTGCTTGGATTCAAGGATTAGGCTAACATGACAGCCAATTTCAATTCCTCTGAAATGTCACCATTTGTAATGACAAAAACCTTAATAGGATTTGGAACCAAAGTTCCTATGATGAGAAACAGCTGAAGATATATTTATCATACATAGGAAATAAAAGCACATTTTTAACTAGAACTGGTGAATCTTCTGTGAAACAGCAGGCTGCCTGTCAAGGGAACCAATGAAATAATAAATCACTCAATTTAAAGTGGGAAGTTCCTTTAAAATGCTAGGGCTCTGGGGTATGTGTATAAAGCAAATAGCCGTGAGACAACAGTTCCTCAGCCAAGATCCATGAATGTAAGCACCAGGCACTTGACCAACAGCCTCAAAAATGTAGTGTGACCTTGAACAAGCCCTCATCCGTATCAGTTAAGAAATAATACAGTAGAACTCTATAAACCTAACAAATTATTAAAATGGTTTGTTTAAATTGATATTTCTCAAAGCAATGATCAAATAGGTTTGGGAATCATTGGGTTAGAGAAAATTAGACAGCTTTCTTTCCCATAGACCTTCTCAGAGACTTTAAAATTCTAATGTACATTAAAAAACTCTAAGAGACAGTGGATATGGTATGAAGTATTTCTAAACTAGTCTAACCGAAGACTCCATTTACCATGGACCATCTTGTAGGACTGGTATTCTTTATAATACAAGGTCATTGTAGAAGACATAGATGCTAAAAGAATAGTGCCCTTGAGTCCTGGTCCTGAGATCTGGCTTCTCATGTTTATGCCCTTCTCTATGGGTTTTGCCATACCCCTGAATCCTATGATGATGTCTCTTTTTTATCTTAATATGGCTTTAATTGATGACTATCATTTGCAAACAGAAGTACCATAACTAAGAAAAACAGGCCTGTATGTGTTCTAAGGGAATACTGCTGATTTGTTCATATCTACAATGGTCACTTGGCCTGAAACAAAAGTGCCAGACAAATATGATTGTCTTTTTGTTACAAGAGCCCCAATCCCTGAGCTGACATACTTTCATACATCAAGATGTAATCATATAATATAAGGAAAGCCATTAAAAAATACAATTACTACAGGAAACGAAGACCTTTTGCAGCAGAATAGACATCATGGCTTTCATTAAAAGCTCTTCCTTTTTCATGTTCACCTTCCTCTACTTTAAAATGAAAGTGACTTCATTTTCAAGTGACCTTTTAAAAAGACCAAACATCAAGCATCATAAATATTCAAAATATTCAGAATGAAGTCCAGTATTGTAATATTAAGTTGGATATTCCTGAAACTCGGAAAAGCCTATTTCTCTTTCTTTAAATATCCAACTTAGAAAATGATTCATTTTTTTTTTCACAGATTCTCATTATGCTCCTTGTGGAAGAAAGTTAGAGCATCTTTTACAAGTCACACTGTGGGGTAATAAGGCTGAAGCAAAAGCTTTCAGAAGGATTTTTCTCTTTATCTTTTTCCTCTTTTTCTTTTCCTGTTTCTGCTGCTTCTTTTTTAAGAGAGGAGATCAGAGGCATGTTGTAATTAGCAGTGCATGTTTATGTAGGGAGACACAGACTAGGGGCAATTATTATCACATCACCTAACAGTGATAATAATGGTACTTTGAGATGGTAACACAGCTGTTAAGGATTCTTAGCAGTAAAATAATTATTTTCAAAATTAATTTTGAAGAGAAAAAGGAAAGAAATAAAGATGATTGAAACCATTAAATCAATATTGATAAGAGGGGAAAAAAAGCAAACACTATGTTTTATTCCTAAGACAAGCACAACAAATAAATAATGGCCAAAGTGATAATATGATTGAAAGATAAGAGGAAAATTCATTTCCCCCACCCCTATGAAACAATAACTGAAGCCAATCTAAGGTACAAAGTTAAGCTGCTATTTTGGAGGAGGGAGATTTGGTCTGTATTTATGTATTGGTGATTTATTTATAATGAATATCCAGTTAAATAACATAGATAAAACTCAGTAGACAGAAATATATTTTTCCCATGGGAGAAAAGCATTCAAAAGAGAAGTGTTACTGAATATAGTGACAATTAAAAATCATTCAAGGACTCTAAAGTCTATTTCAGGCAGAAGAACAGCCTAAAGAGGATTTATTACAGAATTAAAGGCACCCTATGAATTCATAATTTTTAATATATAAATGGAAGTGGTTGAGAAGCAATGAAGCCCCACTACCAATGAGCACACTTGAAGTTCAGATCTTGGTTTCTAAATACCTCTCCTTAGTAAAAGGAACCAAAACTTTGTAGAGACATAACTAACTCCAGGGATGGGACAGGAAAGGAAAAAGATGAGCTTGGAAATTCTTGTGGTACCAGAAAGCAAGAAGTAGCTGAAAATAATTATGGGGATGTGACAAAAGGATGCATGAACCAGAATGAAGGGGCTTCTCTGCCTAAACTGGAGTCAATTTGTTCAATAAAATAATGATAGTAACTGATTATAACCCCAAAATAAAAATACATCCGTAATTTCATACTGATTAAATAAATAAATAAACAGAGAGAAAAGGACACAAAGTACACATATGCAGACTAAACAAGTCTAGAGTTCTAATGTACAAGATAAGGACTACAGTTAATAAAATGGTACTGTATTAGGAATTTTTGTTAAATAAGTAGATTTTAGCTGCTCTTGTCATAAAAAAGTAACTATGTGAGATGACAGCTATGTTAATTCATTTTACTATAGTAACCACTTCACAATATATATGTATCTCATAATATCATGTTGTAAACCTCCAATGCACACAATAAAATTTATTTTTCAAAAAGTAGGTGCTGGGGGAGAAAAGCTCTTCCTTATAGTGGAATTTTAAATCATAAATAGGGAATAATTAATTTATAAAATCACCATAGATAAATTATCATAATAGTAATTGTTTCAGTAAGAAGAACAGTGAATGCTAAAAAAAATGGAGAAAAGTATTTTTAAGAGGTTATTACATTTTCTGGTCTGAGTGTAATGGCTCATGCCTATAATCCCAGCACTCTGGAAGGCTGAGGTGGGAGGATTGCTTGAGCCCAGCAGTTAGAGACCAGCCTAGGCAACATAGCAAGACCTCATAAACACAAAATATCAAAAAATTAGCTAGGTGTGGTGGCACACACCTATAGTCCCAGCTACTTGGGAGGCTGAAGTGAAAAGATTACCTGAACCCAAAAGTTTGAGGCTGCAGTGTTCCATGTTCATGCCACTGCACTCCAGCCTGGGAGACAGAGTGAGTTCCTAACTTAAAAAAAAGTTATTCAGTTCTCTAAAACTATCTTCCTATAAGATACTTACTCATTACAAAAGGAAAAATAGTGATTTTTCTAGAAGAGAAATCTGGTAAACGTTACTTTAAACAATTGATCAAAGTTAGCAAGCAACACCACCAAGAACAGGACAAAGCAGCATCATGTGCCTCCTGATACAGCGCACTAAAAAGGATGTAATACTATATCTATGGTCTTCCTGCCAAAGATGTAAAATTTGTTTTTAATCATGAAAAAAAACCACATCAGATAAACACAAGAAACATTCTGAAAGCAACAGGCCTATACTTTTCAAAAATGTCAAAGTCATAAAAGGCAAAGAAAGTCTGAGGAATTGTTTGAGATTAAAGAACACTAGGAGACAGCACAACTGAACACAATGTGTTTCTGGAATGGATCCTGGACTAGAAATAAAGAATATTGGCAGGCTTTCAATAAAGTCTGTGGATCAGAAATAGTTTTGTGTCAAGGTTAATTTCCTGGTTCAATAATTGTACTGTTTTTCTGAGAGAATGTCTTTTTTTATATAAACTAAAGAAGCAAAGAGTCATCATGTCTGCAACCTGCTTTTAAATATTTCTGAAACAAATTATATACATACATATGTATTGATACCTATACACATTCACACATACATAGATACATACACACACACACACACACACACTAGAAAGAGAATATGATTAAATAAGTGGATTAAAATATTACTATCTGCTTATAACTTTTTTTAGAAAATCTAAAGTTATTCCAGAATTTAAAATTTAAAAAGAGAGAAGGAGAGACCCTGACAAGTTTAAATCTCAGCTGTGCCACTGACAAGTGTCCTTGAACAAATTACTTGTCCTCACTGAGGGTCTGACAAATGTGTCCTCCTTTGCAAAGTGGAGCCCACATGACTTCAAGGGGTCATGGGAGAATAAGCAAGATGTTGCTGCAAAGCCCATAACCTAAGATCTGGCTCCTGAAGTGCTTAGTAAATGTAGCTATTGTTTTCAGTGAATCTAAAATAGAGCAACCTACTAGAGGGAGTTGCAGTTTGAAGGCAATTTGGGAGCACCCAGGGTGGTGAGCCCACTGTAGAGACAATGCTATTCTGTGTCAGGATCAGGAACACAGGTTTCTCACACCTGCTCTTACATTAAAAAAAAAAAAAAAAAAAAAAAGGTTTCTATACAATTGAAGACAACATTACTTTTTTCCAGAGTGGGAGAATGAAAGCAATTGTGGGTGGGGGTTTCTTGAGACAAGGGGTTGATTTTCACTTTTAAAAAGATCTCAGAACAGTTAAAAACAGTTTTTCCTTGTGCCAGCCTCCCCTCTGTTCCCTACTCCCACCAGCTGCTTCATCTCTCAGCCTTCTTTTCTCTTTGCCCTTTTACCATGTTTTCCTTCCTCCTTTTGGGTTCCAGCCACACATGTGCCACTCCCTCCTGAGAGCCCTACCTTCCACCCCCCCTTATTTTTGTTTGGTTTGGTTTTGAAAAAATATTAATCACAAATGAACAAAGAAGATGTGTGGTAAGGAAATGAATGGTGAGTTCTTCACTCCTTCACCACCTGCCAAGTTTGAAGTCCTTCCTCCAACTCACACAACTTCCTGGGCAACCAGAAATCACAGTTTTCACCAAAGCCCAGATGATTCTAATTGAAAAGCAGAAAATGAATAAGGGGGGGGGGTAGATTATTATTCATGAAAAAAATGCCCAGAGTGTCAGGCAGTATTATACTATTAAAAAGTTATAGTAAAGATATGCTAATTATATACTTTTTTCCACTTCAATGTGTTTTAAACATTGTAAACTATCATTTACTGTCATTATTTTAATGATGTAGGTTCCTGAAAACTCAATCCAGGTTAATTCCCAAATATGTGATTTTGAAAGGAGAAAAAAATCTTTTCTATTTTGTTTCAGTGTAATTTCCCATTATTCAAAGCTTGAAAACTATGGATACAGCAAAAAGAAAAATAACAAAGACCATGGAAGATCAAAATTTACCTGACAGGGTACATATTCTTAAAAATCACTTTCTTGAGATAACTTCTGTGATTTTAGAAAATTAAAACAACAGAAAATCCACCATTTTGACAATGCTTGTGATTAAGGATTGTGTTTGAGGGTGGGGGGACATTTGCTAGGATGGAGAAAACAGCCAGACACAGGTTCACACTCAATAGAAATATCTCTCAAATCAAGTCTCTAAATCAATTTTGAGATGGACCAATCCTGGTTTCAAGAAAACAAAACATCTGTATCTGAGGACCTCATAGCCCTTCTTAGCTGCTAATAAAATTTCTGAGATTTACCCTGCCCTGCTTCTTTTCATCCATGCACTGATTATTTGTTCATTCTTTATTCAGCAAGAATTTACTGAGCACATCTCTCTACATCAAACGCTGTGCTAGGTACTGAGACATGAGGAATAAAACAAGTCTGGCTGGAGACCACATGAAACTGCCAGTCTGTCTGAGTCTGTTTGAATTCATAAAGTTCCAGAGAAGGCAGAAATAGATGAGCATCAGCAGAAATAGATGAGCATTAGCAAGCCTGTTAGAAATGACAAAGAAGGAAGAAGTAGGGGGAGAAGAAAATAATACCAGAGCTCAGGAAGAAACAGTGCTACTTACCAAGCACACAGTTTACTTGATGACAAAGTTGGGCTCAAAACTGAATACAGTGATTTTTCTTAAATGCAAAATTTTGGATGAGAGAGAAAGAGATGTACTTGTTATCCTGCCAGGAAAGAGGAGGAGTAAAGGAGAGGGCAAGAATTTTAGTCCCCTTCCTGAGTGTAGCCATCATTGGCATCTGTGTGTGTAACTGTGGGCATGGGAGTACATGCACATACCTCTGTCAAGGTACATAATGTAAAATGAAAGAAAGGGCTAGAGACCAGGAAAAAGAAAGCAGAGAAAAGAGGGAAAAGGTAGGAGGTGGGATGTGGTGGATAAATTCTCGAGGAATGCAGTGATTCTCCAAGTTTAATCCAGGAATGTTTCTATCAGAATCATCTGAGGGGTTTATTTAAAATGCAGATTCCTGGGCCCTGAGCTAGGGCTTGTGAATTTGAATGTCTGGAGCTAGAACCCTAAGATTCACATTTTAAGCAAGTTTTGGAGTGGTCCTGCATATTAAAATTTAAGATCCAGTCCATTCACAAAATCCAAGGGTTCTGTTTTACTGTTGTCTTGGCCAAAGCCTGGAGCGAATTGATGTCATCAAAATCTTGTCACCACCACTAACACTTTGGAACCTGCTCACCCACTTCTCTGCATCACACTCCCACCTCTCGCACCAGGGAACTCAGTGTGATCTTGAAGTTGGCTAAATCTCAACTCAGTCTAGTGCCCCTCATTGGTAATAAGGCCCTGTTCAAGGAACTATTGGCTAGTCATTTGTATCCTCACTGAGATGCCAGCATATTCCATCCAAATATTAACTGTGGATAGATTCCAACCAGGAAATGCAAGACTGTATGTATACTACTCACTGAGTGATAGTAGTAAATGTAGGCTATTACTTAATGATGCTGTGATTTATTAACTATCCAGTAATAAATGAGGAAAACCCCATTTAAACAAACAGATGTAGTGGTCTGGATATGTGTGTGTTTTTTGAGAAATATAAACAGAATCTTAATTTGAGAAACTGCAGTAATAAAACCCATACAAGCCAGGCATCTTCTCTGTCTCCTTTCCAGTTACCTGAATCACTTGTCAAAAGTTGCCAAAAGAAAAAAGGAAGCACAATATCCAGAAACATTTAAGTGATTTTAGTGTCTCCACAAACTGGC
Source organism: Tarsius wallacei (assembly GCA_963574415.1). NCBI lineage: Eukaryota > Metazoa > Chordata > Mammalia > Primates > Tarsiidae > Tarsius > Tarsius wallacei. The sequence goes on from CAUYQG010152554.1 coordinate 18,520, forward strand.
TGAGGTTACTGCACTGTCTTTTTATTGAATTTTGACTAGGCCAACAAGACAGAGATAGACCATCCTTCATACCCCATACAAGAGAGCAGTATACTCTTTCTTTGAGGGCCAAAGAATACATATTTTATGCTTTGCAGGGTGTGTGGTCTCTGTTGCAACAACTCAACTCTACCATTACAGCATTAGAGCTGTCATAGATAACTACGTAAACAAATGAGTGTGGCTGTGTTCCAATATGACTTTATTTACAAAAATAGATAGTGGGCCAGACTTGGCCTACAGGCTGTTTTCCAGCGCCAGCTAAAAATCATCCCTAGGCAAAAGCCAGGCAGCTGTTAATAATAACAAAGCCATGATCTGCTACATTGTTATTAAGCTTTTGTCTCTCAGCATCAAATTCACCCTTTAGTACTCTCTCCTCTGTGATAACTGGCACATTGATATATTCCCAGGAAAGATGTCCACCATATACTAAGTAGAAAAAAATCACACTTTATATAGCAACATCATTTTTTAAACAAACAAAACACAATCCTGTATACATACTCATATAATGTTGTATAAGGATTCATAAACCTAAGAAAGAAAAATACTAAAAGACTCATAGGTACAACTCCTGGAAAATGGAATCAGCAGAAGGAAGAGAAGGCTCCTCTGGCTTTTTATTTTACATTCTTTCGCAGTTTTTGAATATATTAAAGAAAGCAACTATTACCTGTGTAAGTTAAAAAAAACAAGGAAAAAATCTTATTAACACCTAAAAGACTCTTGTTAACTCACTTCCTTTAGTTCCAACCTAAGCTTTACAGAGTATTACTGTCAAGCAATTACTAATTCATTCATTTATTCATTCATTCCACCAAACTCTAGACAAAGTGTGAGGAATTCATGAAGTTTAGAACCTAGGTAGGGAAAGAGACATTAATTAAATAATTATACAAGTAAAGCTAAAATTGTAATTGAGACAAATGATGTACATGAAGGAAATATGGCATCATTCATTCCATTAGTAAAATATTTATTGAGAGCCATATCCCATTCTTGCTGGAGTATAAAATCTGTGGCAGTGAATACAGAAAGATGAGACGGGGGAAGATGATAGGAGTAAACATGCTGAGGATTTTAGACTCAGCACATAGGCGTGTTGTACCTAGCATACCATCTACTTACAATTTCCTTAAAACAGCTATGAATATAAAATCACAACAGCTGTTTTAAAAAGACGGAAATTAAAATTCAATGATACAAGGCATTTAGAAGTCTTTCTTGGCTAACTTTCTGCATTGATTTTGCTTGTTTCTTTTCATACTCTCAGAATTAGGGATGGGTTAGATGTATGACCTTATTGTTACTTTAGTCCTCTTGGGTTAGCATTATCCCTAATGAGAGTCCAAAGACAGGGATAATGTCTTCTCTTCTATGTGTTAGAGGCACCATGTTTTGTGCTGGATGCCCAACACCTTCTCTGGAATTGACTTGCCCTTTCCAAAGGGATGGTCTCCCTGCAGCCATGTATTTGTAAGATGACAACGTGCTTGGGCACTTGATCTCAGCACTGGGCCAGAATTTCTTCCTCAGGTATTCGAACAGTAGCAAAAGTGAGTGGTCTGGATTTTACAATGTGTTGACTCAAGAGGTGTAGGCTTTTATGTGTCCTCTAATGTGAAGCAGACAGAGGTAGACAAAGGCCCTCACAAAGTCAACAATGGTGCAGCCATGGAGAAAGAAGATGACCAAGGGAAGATTGTTCTACCCAGGTTCCTGCGATTTTTGAGGTCTAGGTTCTTCCAGAGGCTGTGCTGAATCCTTTGCTTGGGTTTCTTCCATTAGACATCATTCTATACTTACATTAAATCTGCCCTTTTTGCTTAAGTATCTATTAATTAAAGCAGCACTAACTCATTCATGTGTACATATTCCAAAATGTTTAATATTGTTTCTTGACAGTAGTGGTTTTTACTTGCAGTACTTCAAAGTCAAAGCAAATTCTGTTATTTGTTCCTTCAGAAAGTTTCCAGAAAGATTCCATCAGTTTGGTAGAAATTCAATGCCAGTTGTTGTCATTTCAGAACCTCATATACAGTACTCTTCAGCAACCAGAAATAAATGATAGGGAAAGTCAGGAGACATGATTCCAAAATCTTCTAAATGGGCTCTCCTGTGCCCTTCAGGAAAATATGGTTTACATATCAAATGACCTGGGACAAGTTGATTACCCTTTCTGAGTTCCTGTTGCCTCATTTGCATACAGGCAATTCTACCTGATCTATAGAGCCATTGGGAAGACAAGTGAAAAACTCTGGAAAGTCCTCATACATACTGAGTTGTCAATTAAAGGTGCTCCTCCTATGAGTTTTTACAATTAGGGAGATGATCTAAATTAGTCCATTTTGTGTTGCTATAAAGGAATACCTAAGGCTAAATAAGAAAAAAGGGTGTATTTGGCTCATGGTTCTGATGCCTGGAAAATTCAAGATTGGGTATTATCTGCCTCTGGTGAGGACCTCAGGCTGCTTCCACTCACGGTGGAGGTCAAAAGGGAGCCAGTGTGTGAAGAGATTATGTGGGGGGAGAGGAAGCAAGAGGTGGGGGAGATGCCAGGCTCTTTTTAACAATCAGTTCTCTTGGGAAATAATAGAGTAAGAACTCACTCCTTAGGGAGAGCATTAATCTATTCATGAAAGATCCACTCACAACCCAAACACCTCCTATTAGGTCTCATCTTAAACACTGGGAATCAAATTTCAACATAAAATTTGTAGGGAACAAATAACCAAGCCATAACATAATTCTAGAGAGATCATATAATAATAATAGAAAGAACACCTAAATGTTAGTCAGGAGACCTCTATTCTAGTCTCCTATTGTCACTAACTCATTGCATGGCCATGCTGGTTACTTCTTCCCTCAAAGCCTTTGTGCATAAAGTCCTATTCCCTTTGTCCAAAGTGCCATCCCACATCATCATGTCATGGAAATCCTATAATTCATGAGTTATCTTGAGTCCTGACTTCTTCAGAAAGACATCCCTGGTTTCCACAGTGACTGCTCCTTCCTTTGCAAAAATGAACACACCACATGAATCTCTCTTAAGGGAATTATTAGGCTCAAACCTACTTCATAGACACAGCACTGCTCAATTCCTTCCTATTTACTCTGTTAAAAGATAATGCATCTTTTAAAGTTATATAAAAACTAAAAGTTTAACACTCACTGTAAATCTCCAAAAAATATATTTAATTGGATAATAAACTTGACCCATAATTAGTACTAGACATGCCATTCTTTTTCGTATGCCCAACACATAAAAAAGTGCCTGACATGTGGTGGGTACTCAGTAAATGCCAGGAATACCAAATAAATGCATACATATTTTAAGAAACTGGGACTTATAAGCAATAAATGTCCCTAAGTCCAATGGCAAGGGTACAAATTATCACTTACGAGACAGAGTCTACTGTTTGGTGAGGGATGGATGAAAGTTGGCTATATAATTCCACATGGTGATTTTGGATATTGGGGGATTAGTGCAAGCAGGTATTTTATAAAGAGCTATAATTGGTGGTCTTAACAAACACAAGGGATTATTATTTGTTAACTTTATAACACATTTCTTTTCTTTAGAGCACTTATCGTAGTTATACTAAATTTATTGATTGGCTTAGTACCTTTTTGTTTTTGGTGGTGACGTCCTCAATAGGCTATGAGCTCTTTGTGGGAAGGGATCGTGACTCTCTGATCCATTGTTGTATATCCACTGCCAAACAGAGTAGATGAAGCTCAGCGAATGTTGAATGAATACATTTGCAGATGGCAGGTTGGGTGGCTGTTGAGTGAATGGATAGATGGAAGGAGGACAACTAGCCACCCAGACAGACTTTGGGTCATGAACCCCCAAAAAAGTAAGTTCTCAACAACAACAACAAAATAATCAGTGTCATTACATTATAGGCTCATTGAAAAGCATACCCACTATCTTTTATACTATTTGTGCTACTATAACAAAGTACCTAAGACCGGGTAATTATAAAAAAACAGAAGGTTATTTCTCACAGTTCTGGAGACTGGGAAATCCAAGATCAGTGCTCTGGCATTTGATATCTGATAAGGACTGCCTTCTACTTCCAAGATAGAGCCTTGTTGCTGTGTTCTCCTGAGGGAATGAATACTGTGTCTTCACCTGGCAGAAGACAGAAAGGCCAAAAAAAGAGACCTACCTAGTTCTCTCCAGTCCTTTTATAAGAGTACGGATTCATATGGGAAGTAGTCACTTCCCAAAGGCCACATCTTTTAATATTGTTGTACTGGGAATTAAGTTTCAACATGAAATATGGAGGAGGGGATATAAACATTAAAACCATAGCACCCACCAGAGATGATAGAACAATAACAAAAATATGTGAATTAAAATAAATGGAATAACAATAACAACAACAATACCAATAGCAGACAACACTTGCATAATGCTTACTATATGCCAGGCACTGTTCTCAATACTTTATATATGTAAACTCTTAACTCTTAATATGAAAAAAAGTGAGTATTATTTATTTATCTAGAGCCAAAATTACATCTATCAAAAGGGGAATCTTCCCTAACAGACAGACACACACACACACACACACACACACACACACACACACACATCAATGGTCTACATGACCTTACAGCATTTAACTCCAGATGTAAATTTAACCCCTCACTAGTGCCCAACCAAAGAGACAGCATGGTTTCCAAGTATGGAAATTTGAAGAATCAATCTGCAATTTGTTTCCTGCAAAACTGTCATTCTCATCTTCATACTCATCACTGAAGAAATTACTTTTCAGACCCTTCTACAGCTTGGGAATACTAAATAAGCCCTAATGAGTTCAAAAGGCAGTAATGACAGTGCTAATTCAGTGGCCTGTTTGGTAGAAAGTCAGTTGACCTTCTTCAAAAGAAAAATAGGATTATCAAGTGAGCTAGGGGAATTTTCTTAACATGATTGATGGGAGGAAAAAGTAATCACCTTTGAAGTGTTGCAACAATAAATACCTCTCCAGTGTCCTCTTTCTTCTTCTGACACTCAAGAGTAATTGAAGGAAAGGGAATCTCTTAGAATGACCAATGAAGTGAACTTGACAACACTTTCTCTGCTATCTCCCAAAAGAGTGACATGCTGAGGTCTTGGATAGTTGAGAGCTGACATGAGTGTCTTTGATAGGCTGCCCTGATGCTTTATTCAGAGAGTACCTGCCACCAATCAGGCCACACAGGCTTTGGATGAAACATATCTAAGGAGATAAGCGTTACTACTTCTTAGAAGTCAAGGGTCTGTGGACCTGTGTAAGAAGATCTACTGTCTGAACTTGGGGGTGGGGACAAAGTCCTCAAGGTGGAAGTGAGGGAAATTGTGAACAAAGCAAGATGGAGCAGGTAAGAAACACTGAATACGATTTCAAAATATTTTCTCATATTCATCTATAATGACTGATTAACCACCATGTTCACACTGAAACCGGGCAGTGATCTTGGCCCCAAACCACTGATGCAGAGGTGGGCAGTCCTCTCCTTGAAAAGACACCGCTCCACAACAGCTTATTTTGTAAAGGGATCAAGGCAAATAATTGAAATGAAACAGCACTGATGCTCACAAACCTTATGAAGCAGAAATGATCAGGTAGGTGAGAATTTTCATTCTCACAAACTCACTCTGAACTCTGCTAAAGTCAATCTAGACAAGGACAAATCATTTTGTGATTTGCAGGGGAAAAAATGCTTTGAAGATAGATTTATAAAGAGGAAGAGTATTTGGTTTATTGACAATAAAGTTAAAACCTTTCTAGAGTTGTAGGAAAATGTCTCTGAGCAAGTTCTAGAACCTTCTGGCTAGAGAATAGATGGCTGCCACTTGTTAGTCCCTGGAGTTATCAGGGTTTGTTGGAAGAGGGGATGTCTATGTGATCTGGCACAGAACATTCATCTCTGGAATGTCCCCAGAACATAGGAAAATTGGGGTGGTTGGGGGGGTTCGTCATAGTACCTCTACCTGCTAATTTGAGTCAAGTGTCTTCCCACTGGTAGCTGCTATGCACAGGCTCCATCACTGGTGAATCATAGAAGAAATACAAAGATATTTTAAGGAACAGTACAACAACAATCTCCTCCAGATGCATCTGCAACCAAATAACAGTCATTCTTCTCAGAAACTATGCCCAGTATACAGCAGACACTGAATACCTATTGGATAAATGAGTGAATAAATGATTACACAGTGTTTTTGTTTCATAAATGCAATTGGTTTACACTGATTCAATTATACCTGCTTGGTACCATGTGAGTTTTAATTGCATAAAGATCTGCAGTCTTCATAGGACAAGACCTCAGAGCATAAGTCAACTTCTTCAACTGGTTCTTAACCCAAGAATAGTGATCTGCTCCAAAACCAGGATGGCCATGGTAGACATGGAAAACAGCATTATATCCATATTATAATATATGAATCACACAAAAGATTTTCGAGGTAATTGTTTTGCTACATATAGTTTATACATTAAGACCTGACTTAAAAACAATGTAAAGTGTGATAGCCTTTCTACATTGATTCAATGCAGAGATACTTTTCTTTATTCCAGTCCTATACCTCAGACCAAGGATGAGTACAGTAAGAACAAAGCCAACAGGAAGCCAGTGGAAGAGGATGAATGAATGGAGGAAATGGAAAGCAGAGTGGAACACTGGCAAACTCTTCGCAAGTCTCAAAAAGGGGCCAAGATATTTGAGCTAGCAGGAACAGCAAACTCATATTAAAAATAATGATAACAATAACAACATTCTCTGTGAGCAAAAGAGCCCTGTAAGCAAATCAAAAATATCAGCACTAGGGGTCTTAATAGCTGAATATAACAAACTTCCTCATGTAATCTCAGGGAGCAGGAAAGAGAAAATAGATTGTGCATCTGTTCAAACTAAACATACTTAAAGCTAGAACCAGCTTGTTGCCAAAGACATCGCTGTTACAGAGAGGGAAATGTTCCAAATGGAAGAAGAACTCTGCTTCATGCCCAAACACCAAGAATCTGGGAAAGAACTAGGTAACAACTGCTCACTTATGAGGCAATGTGTCGGTTTCCCAGGACTGGTATTAGAAATTACCCCACACTTAATGGCTTCAAACAACACAAATTAATTATCTTGCTGTTCTGTTGACTGGAGGTCTGACTAGGGTCTCACTAAGCTAAAATCAAGGTATGGGCGAGCTGACTTCCTTTCCAGAAGCTTTTTTTCCAGCATCTGGAGTCCATCCACTCATGGCCTCCTTTCTCCTCCTTCAAAGTCAGCAATGATAGGTTGAGTCCTTCTCACATGGCATCACTCTGACTTCCTATTCTGCCTGCCTTTTCCACTTTTGAGGATCCTTGAAATTATGGGGTCCACCAGTGCAGGAAAATCTCCAAATTTTAAGGTCACCTATTTAGCAACCTCAATTCTATCTGCAACCTTAATTCTCTATTTCATATAAAGCAGTTGTTGAGGCTCAGAAACCAATACCCCAAAATATGACATTTTAACATGATGAACTGAAGAAGCCACAAGGTCTCTTTGACCTTCCTGCCCCCGCTTAGTTACAGAGAAGTTGCTTCCCCTCTGTTATCTCATTATCTGTTGCAGAAAAGAAGAGCAAGATGTGATCACACCTGAGCAGACATTCTTAGGAGTATAATGACTATCTCCAAGGATCATTTAAGTTAAAAAAAATATATATATTTACAGGTTAATCTCTGTTCCCTGAGCCAATCATTCGCCCTAGCAACCATTTGTTGCCCCTCAATAGAATTCCTCTTCACTGCCACCACCATAGCCTGTTTTATCAGAATCCAAGCCCTTCTTCTTTCTGTAAACTCAGGACGGTACATACTAAGTTCTATAACTTACTGGGAAGTTGGGTCTTCATTCTGAAGGCTCCCATGTGTACATGTTAAATAAAATTTGTATGCCTTTTTTCCTATTAATCAATCTGCCTCATGTCAGTGATTTTTTCAGCAAACTTTTTGGGGGCCAACAGTCATGGCTTCCACACAACATATTCACAGTTTGTAGGGATTAGGACATACATGTCTTTGGGAAGAGGGGGACATTCTATACTGCCATCTACAGGCATTAGTGTTTCAAATCTACTTTTGTTATTTAAAAAAAACTCTGTCCAACTCCAGTTACCACAAAAATAAGTGAGGTCCTCTCACTTGTGCAAACTGTTTCTGTGTAAGGTGTGAGAATCATACTATTTTTTTGCTAGGCAGAGCTGAATATATAAGCTCTCAACTCCCCAAAAAACTAGAAAACCAAAAATAAAAAATAACATTGAAGAGAAAAAAATGACTAAAAAACAGGATACTGTGCCCTCAAACACCTGAATTTACTTAGTACAGGGTTTCTAAGGGAGTCTACTCACTAACAGCGCTTTTCTCATCTCAAGTTTTCAATCATTTATTTTGTTATATTTTTCATATTTGGAGAATATCTAATGAGTTTCATTGCTATTAGCAGTCTAGACATTTATGATAAATTAAAACCCCATTAAGTGTGACGGTATCAAAACAATAGCAGCTCTGTCTTCCACTGAATGTATTTTGGGATGACAGCTCTGCTTCTTCTGACTTCCCCAACAGGAGCAGCTCATCAAACTCACAGTTCTAGTGACAGAGCCCAACCGGCAACTATTTTTGTAGCACCTGAAAAAGAAAAAACCATATAGGCAGTACATCTGGTACAGAAATGAAATTAAATACAACAATATTGAGGCATCAACCACTCAGATCCATTTCATTGTTTCCTACCCAGAGACACCCTAATTGAAGGAGGCACTCCAAGGTTAAATTCTAGCTCTGACAGCATCTCGTGTCAGACACCTGTCAAAATGTAATAAGACACCTGTGAAAGGGAAGTGATGCCAAAGCCACATCATATTTCCCTACATCATGATTCCTAACTTGCAGGATTTATGTCACTGAGCAAACAGGGTGGTAGCTGGGTGCCATCCGGGTGGCACCACCATTTGCAGGTGAGTAACAGAAAGTGAGAAAGATGTCACTATGGAAGGAAACACCCTGTTGTTTTAAGTTTAGCAGACAATTATGAGCATAAAAGGATGGCACTAAATTTCAGGATTCAGCCTTGGAGCCCTGATCCCGATCAGAAGCGGGGTATTATTATTTAATATCTGTTTTACATAATTAAGGGGCAGTAGTTTTCATGCATATGAGCGCTTTTGAGTGCACACAACACCAAATGTGCTTCATTAGCTTAGCTGGGCAATTATGAAGCAGGAAGTAAAAAGCTGAGATCAAGTCTTATGGTCAAAAAGGTCTGAAGCAGGGTGTACAGATAGCCAAGAGGTGGGAGGATACATTTTGCACATTTATCACCGTGGAGGTAAAACTTCTATAGCTTTGAAAGCAGTGTATACATCCCATTTAACTTCCAAATGAGAGAAACAGGTGGTATGTTTAAGGCTCTGTAGAAAGTCTTGAAGTATTTCCCAAACATTTGTAGGTTTCACCAAGCCTTTCTTTATTTATTCTAAATGACTTTTCTATTGTTTTCCAATTGCTTCCCTCATTTCCCTCTCATGTGCATTTCAAAGGAAATTGGAGAGCTTAAAATGTGGCTAAATATAGCCCCACACTAAGCAAACAGTGAATAAAACCTCAAGAAATTATTTTAGATGCATATTCTTCGTCGTTTCATTAGAAAACTGTAATACCACACATGAGTCTTGCCCAGGAAAAAGCCTATTTATTTACAAGATGGCCAAGCACATAGAAGGAAAGCCCAGACTAAAGGGACTAAATCCAATTCTCAGCTCTTTCAATACAGATGTTTTTCTAGATAATCGGCCTCGTATGCATGTTGAAGAATCAAAGATAAATCAAATCTCTCATGGGTTGAGAAAGGCAAAACCACAGCCTGTTAGCTCTGCAAAGGACTATTCAAGTTGGCCTATCTGGTGCAACCACCTTGTTCAAAAGATGGGAAATCGAATCCAGTAAAAGGTGACTGACTTTGTCTAGAATACCACTAAGTCACTGCCACAGCCAGGATTAAATCCCAAAGCTCCTGCTTCTCACCCTGGGCTGTTTCTATTCCTCTACCCCACCTCCTCAGGCAAGCTGTTTCAATGAAAGGGGAAGTTGTAAAAAGGCCAGAGATTACACATATGCCTTGAAGAAATCATCTGACCATCTTTGTTTTCTGTGTTATCTTCCTTTCTCACAAACATCCCAGTGCAGGTTTTGTTTTTTGTGTGTTTCTCTCCCCTTTCCCCAATTCAGACAGAAGCAGACCCATGGATTCTGAGAAACAAATTCCTGGCTAAGTACAGAGCACAAGGTTTCATGGAGTGTTTACAAAGCAAATTGTTTTAAGTCCCAGAAACTAGGGAAAGCTCAGCCTCTGGAAGGGGAAGGAGGACACAAGAAGGCATGACCTTGGGACATAGAAGGAATGGAAGAACCTGAGTCCTTATAGGAGTCCCATCTAGAATATCAGGTGGCCAGGTGAAAGTTTACCAAATAACAAGTGAGGACCAACCACTGGTCAGCATCCCCAAACCTCAGTCCAGTTACCATGCCCAGCTTGGACTGACTCATCTCCTCTAGATAACTCAGCACTCTTGTCTGGGAAACCAACTAGCCCTCCAAACAGAGGATGAGGAACTTATATAGGGCAGTAAGAAAGGGAGGCTTAAGCTGGGCTCGGTGGCTTAGCCTGTAATCCTGCGCCTTGGGAAGCTGAGGTGAGTGGATTGCCTGAGCCTGCGGGTTCGAGACCCACCTGGACAATTTGGTGAGACCTCATCCCTACAATAAATCAAAAGTTAGCCGGGTGTGGTAGCACGTGCCTGTAGTTCCAGTTACTTGGAAGGCTGAGGAGGAAGGATCTCCGGAGCCCAGCAGATCGAGACTGCGGTGGCCGGGAGCGGCCACTGCACTCTTGTCTGGGAGACAGAGTGAGACTCCAACTCAAAAAAAAAAAAAAAAAAAGGAAGGGAGCCTTTTCCTCCTGACTGGGATGGACCTGAACAGAATGAACTAGGAATTTCCCTAGGAGCCCAGGGTAGCAGTACAAACAGGGCATACCACCCCTCTGAGGTATATTGTGTTCATTTGGCAACTGTCTAGCCTGTTTTTCAGGATAGCCTTAAGTGAATATAGTTGACCCTTAAACTGCGCAGTTCCACTTATATATGGATTTCTTTCCCTCTGCCATGCCCGAGACAGCAAGCCCAAGCCCTTCTCTTCCTCCTTCCCCTCAGTCTACTCAGTGTGAAGACAAAGGTGAAGACCTTTAGGATACACGTCCACTTAATGAATATTAAATATATTTTCTCTTCCTTATGATTTTCTTAATAACATTTTCTTTTCTCTAGCTTACTTTATCATAAGAATACAGTATATATAACACATATACCATTAAAAAAATATGCAATAGATCGTTTATCAGTAGGGCTTCCAGTCAAAGGTAGACTATTTGTAGTTAGGTTTTAGGGAGTTGAAAGTTATACATGGATTTTTTACTGCACTGGGGTCAGTGCCCCTAATGCCTGTGATATTCAAGGGCCAACTATATTCTGTTTGTTCCCCAATGTTAACCTGATCTTTCACTTGTCCTGACTTCTAAAATGGAGAGGATAGTTCCAGGATATAGTGGAGTGCTTAGATCTATCTGATGACCCTGGCACTCAAGGCCTCTCTAGTATAACTGCCCCTGCCCTTTATCTCTCGCTGTGCTTAAAATCCAACACTCAAGCTAAACAGGAATTATGCTGCTGCCTATACATATCTGCACGCTTGCCTCCTACCAGTTTTTGCTCAAGCAGGTCTTCCTATCTGGAAGGCTCTCCTTTCTCCTGCTTTACCTCTTAATAATTTATCCACCTATGAGCCGAGAACTCTTAATATCTGAAAGAACTAACAAATGAAATGGGATGGCCTAGTTAAGACTTTATCAGATAAAGTTGGACTAAAACAATAAAAATAATCATGGTTAACTTGGTGTCAGGAACTATGCTAAGCAGGTACCATTCATTATTCTCATAATCACCCCAAGAGGGAGATGTAGTAATCCTCATTTTATAGATCAGGCCCAGGACGGTAAAAGAACATGCCCACAATCACTCAGCTGGGATTCTGACCAAAGCAATAGGGTTTTAGAGCCAGCTGTTAGCCCATATCTTCTATGCCTCTAATGGTCCTTCCAACACTGTGATCCCAGAATTTTGTAAAGTGACTGTTCTTCCCTGGTGCCCCTTTTAAATGCCTCACTGGAAGTTGACCCCTCCTTCTTCTGGAAGTTATCTCATTGGCCTTACCTGACATTTTTGAATATTCATCTCATCAAGTATACACAATCCCCAATTTACAATGGTTCATCTTATGATTTTTTGACTTGACAATGTGTTTATGGGGTATTAAATGCATTTTCACCTATTATATATTTGACTTATGATGGCTTTATTGGGGTAGAACCTGACCATAAGTCAAGGAGCATGTGTATCGGGTAAGTTCCTAGAAAGCAGGAAGTCTGGCTGATTCACCCATGGAGCAACCAGACTGCCTGAGATGCAGGAGATATTAAAGATTTATTCTTGAATGAACATCTTCTCAATGACTCCACAGTAACAATACTCTATAAATAGTGTTGGTGGGTGTTGAAGAGTGCTCATCAAACAATCATCAGGAGCAAAAGTCATGGTTTCTCACAGTAACAGACTGGAACCCCCTTTATTTGCTGGGAGTGCCCTGATTCTGATGAGCAGACCAACTGGACAATCTGTTCTTACCAGGCTCAGGGTAGGACTGAGAACCTTCTTCTTCAGCCAAGTCACATGGTTATAAAATTCTCTGTGATTGTTTAAAACCATGAAATTCTTCTCTTGTGTCATGGTGCAAATAAAATCAGTTACTTTGGCACGTGGACAAGACCAGAATTGTGTTATTGTAAAAACTGATTTTTAAAAATCTGAAGTTATTTCCTCCTTCAGGCTTAAGCTTTCCTAACTTAATGCATTGACCTTGAGTAGTTCTAGTTCCATCATTTCAAGGAGTCACTGTTCTCATATCGTGACAAAAACACCACAGATCACTGGGATTGCTCTTTCTTGGGGTAGAAGGAGCTGAAAGGACAAAGTTTAACTTGAAACTGGAGTGAATTCATTCCATTGTTACCCATGATAAAGCCATTACTCCTTCTCTTATTCTTAAAACCAAAAGGTATAATCATGCAAAAGGTATGCCATCAGCTATGCCAATTAGACAAAATGAAAACAAGACAGTGGGCTCGGTGGCTCAGCCTGTAATCCCGCGCCTTGGGAGGCTGAGGTGAGTGGATTGCCTGAGCCCGCGGGTTCGAGACCCGCCTGGGCAGGCGAAACCTCATCTCTACAATAAATCAAAAAAATTAGCCGGGCGTGGTAGTGTGCGCCTGTAATTCCAGCTACTCGGAAGGCTGAGGCGGAAGGATCGCCGGAGCCCAGCAGGTCGAGGCTGCGGTGGCCGGAAGCGGCCACTGCACTCCAGTCTGGGCGACAGAGTGAGACTCCAACTCAAAAAAAAAAAAAGAAGACACAATACTGTAAACATGCCAATTCTCGCCAAACTGATCTAAATAAAAAGAAATCCAAATTGAAATCCTGTCAAACTTTTCATAGACATTGGCAAGCCGATTGATTGCTCTACTCAAATTTTCATGAAAGTTGAGAATAACCAAAACAAATTTGGGGAAAAAAAAGTTGGAGGACTCATACTGCCTTATTAAGATTTACTATTAAGCTACAGCAATTAAGACACTATTGATTAATAAGAACAGAACAGAAAATCTAGAAAGAGACTCAAACACCATAGTCAACTGATTTTCAACCAAGGTGCCAAGGTAATTTAACAGAGGAAAAAATGATTTTTTTCAGAAATGGTGCTAGAAAAACTGAATAGCCTATGTTTAAAAAACAAAAAAAGAGAGACTTCAAAAAACCTTAACCCTTAATTGACATCATAAAATTAACTCAAAATGCATCACAAACTAAAAGCTAAAACTATAAATTTCTAGAAAAACACATAGGAGAAAATCTTTCATGGTATATGAAAAGATATCTTAGAATGTAAAAAGCACAGATTAGAGAACAAAACTCAAAAAACAAAATTTAAAACTTCTGCTCATCCAAAGACATCTTATAAGGCAATGAAAAGATAAGCCACAAACTGGAAGACAATAATAACAAAAAAGAGTGGGCATTCATATATCTTCTTCTTCCAAAGTAGATATATGAATGGTCAATAAGCAATAAAAACAATACTCAATACCACTAGTCATTAGGAAAATAAAAATTAAAACCACAGTAAGATATTGCTATAAACCCACTAGAATAAACTTAAAAGGACTGACAATACCAAGTGTTGAAATGTTGGTAAGCACAAGAAGCAACTAGAACTCACATACATTCATTACTGATGGGAATGTAAGATGTAGCAGCCATTTTGGAAAAGAGTTTGGCATCACTTATAAAGCTAAAATATACCTTAAAAGACTTAGCAGTTTAATTTGGAGGTATTTACCCAATAAAAACATGTTTCCACAAAGAGTTGAACAAATGTTCACAGCAGCATTACTCAAAATAGTAAATAACTGGAAACAACCCAAATGTGTAGCAACTGGTGACTGGAAAACATACTAATGGTGCATCCGTAATGAAATACTACTCAGTAATAAAAGGAAACAAATTAGTTCGGCATGGTGACTCACACCTATAATCCTAGCATTTTGGGAGGCTGAGGTGGGAGGAATGTTTGAGCCCAAGATTTAGAGATTGACCTAGGCAACACAGCAAGACGTCACCTCTACAAAAAAAATATAAAAATTAGCTAGACATGGTGGCATGCACCTGTAGTCCAAGCTACTTGGGAGTCTGAGATGGAAGGATCATCTGAGCTCAGAAGGCCAAGGCTGTGGTGAGCCATGATGGTGCTACCACATTCCAGCCTGGGTGATAGGGTGAGAGCCTGAATCAATTTAAAAAAAGGGAAACAAACTGATACATGCAGCATGGGTGAATCACAAAAGCATTACTCTAAGTGAAAGAGGAGTGACACGTGGTTACATACTGCATGATTCTATTTATTATGATACAGGTATTGTAAAAAAAGACAAAACTACAGGGACAGGAAATAGATCAATGATTGCCAGGGCTGGAGACAGGGTGGGAGGATGGGGAGAACAACTGATTGCAAAGTGGTCTGAGGGAACTTTTTGTGGTGATAGGACTGTTCTTTACATTGATGTGGTAGTGGTTACAAACTGTATACATCTGTCAGCTCCTAGAATTGTACATTTGCAAAGCATGCAGTTTATTATTTGTAAGTTATAGCTCAGTAAACCCAATTTTTTTTTTAAAAAAGGCAGTTCAGACATATTGAAAGTTATTGGTTGTTTAAAATGCCCTTCTACTTTACCAATGTTAGGACAAACTAAAACACAAATGTATTCTTAGGCCAGGAAAAAACTGTCTTTTATTCTATACTTTAACCTCTGAAAAGTGGAGAACTTAGAATAAATCATTCAAGAGAAAATAGAGCAAATCTTAGTTTTTAGCTAAATTTCCCAATTGTCTCTCACAATTTGATAGTACCAAGAAATTCAAATTAACATTTTATCAAGAGCACAAGACAAGCTAAACACTATCAACAGACATATACTCACCTCGTTTTCATACTGGATTTCTAACATGGCCCGGGAGCTGCCAAGGTCCTGCATCACAGACTCAGCCTGTTTCAGCAGCTCCTCTCTATTCACAGTACGCTAGAAAGAAAGTACAAATGTGTGAAAACCATGCTCTCCTAAAATTACACTTTAATCAACAAGTAATATTTCTTGATATGCAAAAAAAAAAATCAACTGTTTAAAAAAGTTATTTCTTTAAATGCATACATCAGAAAATGTCAACTATGCTATAAACATCAACGGCATCCTGGCACACATGAAGGAAAACTAGATGCAAGGGTAATTACTAATTTATTTTGAAGCCATGGCAAGTTCAGAAAATCCAGGTTGGAGAAGAAAACATTTCTTCTTTACTAAACATCAATGCAATTTAAGGCTGCAGTTTCATGAAGTCTCCTGGAGTACTTTTATAGGTGGACGGAGAAATAGGTATAGAGGTGGCAGGTGAGAAAGGTGAGCTAGAAACCTACCAACTCTGACCTGACAAGATCCTACAAGCACTACAATGAACAACTACTAATGAGATTCATGGAGATGATAAACGTCCTGGCTACATTTCTAAATTATGACAACACCATTACTAATGAGACAAATAAAGATAGGAATAGAATAGTTTGTTTTTAGGTACAATATCTGCTTTACGTTTTGTTTTGTTTCTCATTACAAATCCCACTTCATTATTACCAAAGGCTCTTATGAGACTTCTGGGAATGAAGGCTTTTGGAAGACAGACTTAAATCCTCAGCAAACAAGAGGCATATGAACAGAAAAGTCCTGAGGAAAAGATAGAAGAGGTCAGAAGTGCAGGATTAGGCCTCAAAGGGAAATGACTCAGGGCACTGTGGTTCAAAGTCACAAATGTGGAGCCAAGAAGCACAGCAACACTGGGACTGACTGGTGTACAGACTCAAAATATTAAGGATTCTGTTTCAGGCCTTCTAACTGGAGTGATTGTTAAGGGAATGAAATAGGTTTGGTTAATTCTAACTACTGCATAAAGGGTCAATTTTAAAGGCGAGGATTATAGTTTGAGTTCATAACTTAGAAGAAAAAGAAAGTCTCAGTAAGAGATTGTTTTTTGATGTAAGAATATGGCAATTATAGGAGAAAAAAGAATAGTAGAAATTATTTCAGACAGGGAGAAAAAGACTCAATGAAGCATAAAGAAGAATCACAGTCCAATTCCAAGAGACTGATAGGAAAATATAGCAAAGAGATGACTGCAACTAAGGCCTCCAAGACCAACAAGCATATACAGGTACATCACATTTCCAGTTTTCCCATTATTTTCAAAAGCTCAGTTTACTTAAACATTCTGGGAAGAGACTTACTTTTTTTCTATCCAATCTAGGTGCAACTCTGCTGTCTTGAGAATCAGACTGGTTGATTTCTGGGTTGGTATCAAGTAATCTTTGCATTGCTCGGTCCCGATCAAAAGCAGTTACATAAAAAAGCATTTGCCGAGTATCAAAAGGAAAGAAAAATGGGCTGTAAAAAGAAGCAATATAAATTGATTACGAGGACAAGAATCAGAAACCACTAAAAAACAAAAACCTATACTAGAAATAACTTTTGATATGATATAAAATAAAAACTATAAATAAAAACAATAAAGATGATCTAGGCAAATTAATTTTGAGAATTTTCATAATTCTTGTATGAAATTTCTAAGAGATCAAGTAATAATGTATTAAGTCGTCTTTAAGTGTAAAATCTGAAATTTAACCTTTAAAATTCTACATTTAACTCAAGTCTATTCAAGATCACCTTTACTTTACTCCAAGGCTGTTAGGAGTATAACATGATTAGTGAAAGCTGAATCTTTTTTTTTTTCCATCAGCATAAATTTATTATCTTACAGTTCTGGAGGTCACAAGTCCTAAAAGCAAGGTGTCAGCCAGGTTGCATTCCTTTTTGAGGCTTTAAAAGAGAATCTCATTCCTTCCCCTTCTCAACTTCTCAAGGCTGCCTGCTTTACTTGGCTCATGGCTCCTTTCCCCATCTTCAAAGCACATCACTCCAATATCTGCTTCCATTGTTAGGTCTGTAAGTCCTAACCTCTTTACCTCCCTCTTATCAGGAATCTTGTGATTATACTGGCCCCGTCCAGATAAAGATAATCTAGGATAATCTCATTTCCAGATCTTAATTGAATCTTACCTGCAAAACTCTTTTGCCAGGTATAACAACATTTTCATAGGTTCTGAAAGTTAAATCTTAAAATACGACCACCACTTCACGAGGCTGCCAACTCCCTATTCCACATATATGCAAATAATGGTCTTACTACTTCATGACTTTCCTCCCAGCTTTGGCATTTCTAAGTTCAAACTGCCAAAAGGCAGCTACTGGTTTTCAAAAAACAAACCCTTAGTAACAGGTCCTAATGCCTCTTGATGAATTATTTGGTAGTTCTTAACAGACAGCTGTCAAGTGCATTTCCTACGGTGACCTGATGGTTTGATATCTGTCCTATCCAATATGGTAGTCACATGTGAGGATAGGACTAATGTGACTAAAAACTCAATTCCTAATTTTATTTAACTTAAATGTAAATAGCCACATATGGCCAGTGGCTACTGTATTAATCAATGCAGTTCTAGTGTCTCTGACCCAAACAGGCTAAGAGAATGAAGCAACTACATCTTTGGAGTTCAATTTTATGATAGCAGAGAATTTGACTCTCCTCAGTCAAACACTGTTGTATACTCTCCTAGTTCATATACACAGACATATACTATATTAAGGAGATCTAGTACCAGCCTGAAAACTTGACTGAATGCTAAAGCCACACTTTTCAGCACGTTGTGATCAAATGTGACAACGTTCATAAATATTTGACTAGGTCTATTAAGAATAAAGTTTCTATAACAAAATATATAAAGACCAGCACAATAGCATTCCCAAGGCCACCATGACAAAATGATTGTCTTACCAGGTTTTTCCTAGCTCAGTAAGCCATGTTGGGATGTTTCCTGTCATGATTACTAAAGGATCTTGAAGTTGCCTATTTGCTTTTGCTGTTAACTTACTGTTAATAAATTCACTAGTTGGAATAATCTCCTTGCACATTGCGTTCTGTAAAATGTTTTAAAAAAAGTCTATAAGTAATAAAACATTTGGATTATATTCACAATTTCTTCCTTTCTCCCCAAATACATGCAGAGAGCCTTGATTTCACCAGCTAGTTGGCAACATACAATATACAGCTTCTCATTGGTGTGTACCAGACCGAACAATTCCCACAATACAATACTAAACCCCCATTCCCTCAAGGACCACTGATGCTGGCTCCATCACTGATGTGGCAGCTAATGTTTCAGGCAAGGCTAATTCCTTCATTCTTCCTGCATTATATAAAAGGCAGCATGCAACTTTCACCCAACTTTTTACTTTATATATATTTTTGATAAGTAAACTTTTGGTCAAATGCACCTAAAGAATTTTAAGTATTAATATAATAAATCCATATTGAAGTTTCATGTTGTAGATTAATTTAATACACTGATAGCTACAGAATATTTTACAAATGTGCCAAGATAACTAATCTAAGAATGTGGGCCCAGGAAAGAAAAGTAGAGAAGACTCCATTGATAAGTACACTGTACTTCACTGGGCTAGGATCCCTGCATTCAGTTGAATCACTGTTTCTGTTTCTAGTATAAAAGGAAATTCAAATCACCAAACAGAAACCATGCAATAGCATGTCATGAATGACACAGACTATGAAAACTTCGTAAGAAGACAACACTACTCACATCATACAAGTAATACCAGTATCGACTGATAGCATGTAGAACTCTTAAAAGAAGTATCACATCTAATGATGGATCTTCAAAGGTTATATTTTCAGGTGGTGTGGGAATGAGGTAAACTTCTAAAGGATTTGATACTGATGGGCACACTCCATCTAGAGGGCAAAAGAGCACAGTTTTGATCAATGTTAGAAAGGCTAAGCCAGTGTCTTCTAATCATTCCTAAAATAGTAACCAGAAGCTGTTATATTTAATGTTTGACATCTCATTAGCAGGATACTGATAGCTTAGACATTTTTTTCCCTTTTAATCTTAACTATAAAATGTCTGGGCTTATGAAAATTTCACTTTCCTCTACAATGTTTTTCCTTTATGTTTATAAACATTATAAAGAAGAAACAGACTTATCTGCATTTCTCTTTTATGCCAAAAACAAGAACTAAAAATAAAATGGCCAGGAATATAATCAAACTGTTTAAGTTCACCGTTATAGAAATTTCCTGGATTTTTCATATGCAGCTAAAGGCTGTAAAGGTCAGGTGGGAAAGTGACTACTAAATTTAGTTATCTAGCATCACTGTTTTTTAAAGTCAAGGTCTCATTCTGTTTCCCAGGCTGGAGCGAAATGGCACAATCACAGCTCACTGTAGCCTCAACCTCCTGGGCTCAGGTGATCCTTCCACCTCAGCCTTCTAAGTAGCTGGGACTACAGTTGCACGCCACCACCTCTGGCTAATTTTGTTCTTTTTTGTAGAGACTTGCTATGTTGCCCACGCTGGCCTTGAACTCCTGGGCTCAAGTAATCCTACCACCTTGGTTTCTCAAAGTGCTGGGATTGGAGGCATGAGCCATTATGCCCGGCTGGCATCACTTTTTTATAACTTCCATAATTGTCACGTTGCACTATTTAAAGAATGACAAAAATTAAAGGTCAAATCTGCCAATGAGCAGTCACTGCCTTCAGCCTCTTCTTTAGTGAATGTGTTCTAATGATATGTTTAGTCTTTATGAAAACATGAATTCTTAAGTAATTGGAAATAAGTTTTTCTGAATTTTCTTCCCAAATTTAATTTTATGAGTAATTTTCCATTTGCTAGATATTAAAGTTAAAACTTAAAAAAACTCAAACTCTTTGTAATTTCACTTATTTCTAAGTTATATTCAAAGATTTTACTACTAGATACAAATAACTCCTTTAGAACCATGAAATCAGGAAGACTACTGCCTAAGAGCAACCCATTTTCCCCTATCATCTTACCATGCCATAACTCATCGTGCTTTTTTGCATTTCTAGGGGAAGTTTTTGTTGGAGCTGTTTGGGCTCTTCCTCTTTTACCACCAACACAATCTTTATTACTTTCTTCATCTTCTCTCACAGGTTTATACCTACAATGATAAGACAGTATGTAAACCAAATCAGATTTTAAAAGTGCAAATTGTTCTATGAAGTCAAAATCCAAGCCAGAGACACCACGGTTACCAGATGAACTCTCTGCAGTCTATTCTCTTTCTTTCTCCCCCAGTTCTAATGTGGAAAATTCTCAGTGGCTCTATTTCCTATTAAAGACCACCTTTCTGGGAGGGGCCACATGAAAAAAATCCAAGGGTGGAAAAAAATCCAAGGGTGGTTTTGGGAAGAAGGACTCTCTTCTAACATAAACAGCGAACACTCACAGACAACGCAGAAAGCTCTCTAAGAACTCAGATGTCCAACTTATTACCTAACGAAACACCATCTAGAACAGCATTTTTTCTTAATTAAAGATCTGAAATAAATCTAGATAGTAGGTGCAAACCATGTTTATTGCCCATAAATGTATGTTCTCTAGTAAAATGAATGAAGGGGCTACAAATAAATACACACATGATTAAATATCTGAAGTGGTTTTTGGTTTCAGGGCCCTCTCTCCTTAGCCAGTCATTAATTTAATATGAATTCTAAAACATAGTTTCAAGGTTCATGAAAAGACAAAAGAAATAATTTTCAGACTTGCCATATTGTATGAGTCTTTGTCCAAATACCAGCTCTGCCTAGAGGATTGCTCTCATCATCCGTGGATTCTCTTTCATCTTCAGCCTGTATACTGAACTGCCGTACTGCCTGATACACAGTCATGTTATAAGGTAGCAAATGTTCTCCAATGTAAAATTGTAGCCTGTGTCTTACGTTTCCTGAATTTAAGAACTGAGCAGCCTGAATAAAGCAAAGCAAAATTCATTTACGCTGTAGGCCCTAACCTTTATACAGTACATTACAACATGCTGGGGACTAGTACCTTACCAGAGACTCATCTATTTCCTCATCTGATCCATCATCATCACTGTCTTCATCATCTTCTCGTACTCTTCCATATCCTAACGACCCAAGCAGGTTGTTAAAACTTATAGCAGTTTTAAGTGTCAAAAAAACCCAAAAAACAAAACCCTATATACACTAGGTTAAACTGATGAATTCTTAGAAAAACATGTACAGGTCCAGTATCCCTTATCTGAAACACTTGGGACTAGAAGTGTTTTGGATTTTAATTTTTTCACATTTTTAGAATACTTGCATATATATAATGATATATCTTGGGAATGGGACATAAAGCTAAATGCAAAACTCATTAATGTTTCATATCCCTATTACATGAAGGAAGTTTTACATAGTAATTTTAATAATTTTGTGCATGAAACAAAGCACATGTATACTGAACCATCCGAAAGCAAAGGTGTCATCAGATGTGGAATTTTCTACTAGTGACGTCTTGTCAGTGCTCAAAAACTTTCAGATTTTGGAGCACTTTGGATTTCAGATTTTTCAGGTCAGAAATGCTCAACCTGTATATATTACATTCTGATCTATGAAGTAGAAAAGTCTTACGAAAACTGTCAAACACAAAACATCATTTCTACTACAGTTCAACAAGATAATTAACTCATCACTCAAGTAAGAGGCCAACCCCTAATAAGTCTAAATACTAAAATTCTAAATTTATGTCTAAATACTAAATAGTCATATGGGAATTACCTCTGACGACAAGGTATCTCTCGATAGCTTGTACCAAAGCCAGAGGGTCAATTTTCACAGGTCCACCTTTCCACTGCTTCACATTTGCACAATCTGGATGTCTTTGTAATTGGCATTTTAACTGATGTGTGTTGAAAAATTTTAAAGCCTGCGATCCTCTGTTGAGAGAGAAGCTCAAGATAATATGTGAAAAAAAAGTTAGTCTATTATTTTCACAATCAATGTACATTAATTCAAATAAAGGCAAGAAAATACCAACTGCATTTTCTTAAGACACAAAGTAAACACTTACCAATTCTGTAAATGATAAAGCTAGTAATTACAGTTATTTAGTGAAAGTTGTTATAATTAAGAAATAAAAGATGAGTTTGCGTGCATGCATATGAAAACCTTAAATCAACAATCAATCTGTCCCATCATGAACCTTGTGAGCAGAAACACTTGGCCATGGATATTCAATCATTTTCCTAGAATATAAGTTCTGCAACTATTTAAGCATACTCACTTCTGCAATATTTTGCCCTTTCCTATTAAATTCTATTTAAAAACAAAACACTCATTTTTGTTTTCAAAGATTTTAGGTACGAAATACTTTTTAAGGTAACCTTCAAATTTTACTTTGCTATACTTTGAACGAAGTAATTTAAGAATTATAGCAGCTGAAACCTGGTAATGACTGCTTATTTAAATACTCATTGCTAGAAAGCTATGGCAGGAATCAGATACAGAGATATGGAGAATAATATTTCATTATGCTAATATATACGTATGCAAACATACATATTTTATACAAAGTTTTTAAAAAGTAAAAAGTTTCATAGTTTTCAAGCATAGTTGAAAATGTCCCCTAATTGTATAACTCTTCCAGGATAGTGTAATGATAAAAATGAAGTACCGCACTCTACATTAAATTTCAAAGCTGAAAAAAACTCTTGTCCACGATATGATTGCCTTATCTATTCAACAATACATACTGCTTTGATTCACATATATTTTTTTTAAATGTGGATTTTAAAGCCAAACTAACATCTTAATTTCCAGGATTCCAGTCAAAATATTCCACAAAAATTATAACATTCCATAACACATCTGACTAAACTTTTAAAATTATTTCTTGCAGCACCTAAAGAGTCTTTAAAGCTACTACTTATCAAAAAAAATTATTCAACTAGTAAAACTTCAAAATAAACACTTGTTCAAACATCTCAAAATACAAAGTTATAACCACTTATATCACATATAAGATCACATTGCACAAAATGTAAGTATTTCATTATTCACATCCAAAAATTCTTGGAGAAGCTTTACATGTCAAAGTATACTAATTTAAGAAAAACTATCCCTACTGTAAGTTGCTAACACAATCATTGGATTATATATTTTTAAAACACTCTCATTAAGACTCACAGTATGACTTTAAAGATAAAAAGCATTTGATTCCTTCTTTAGAGTACTCAATTTCTTCAGTCATTACAGCTGAATGTTCTTTGGGCAGACCTCTTGCCACTTCAATGAAAAATTACGTGCCAAATTCCTGTGGCAAGGGCACACCCAGGCAATGATCCTTACCTGCCTCCTGTCCCATTTCCACTGGGGAAATCATGCACTTTGACGGGAAATTGTTCCATCTGACTGAGGCAGTTGTTCATCTTGTGAACTAATGCCAACAAAGGTGCATTACCCACTGGTTCTACTCGTCCAATGGGCTCTTCTCCAGGAAGCTAAAGTTATAAATAAACCAACAGGTTAAGCAAGCCCTCCTGAAAATGGAGCACTCCACAATGACAAAATTTAAAAAGCTGTTTTGTAGACAAGAATAATTCATCTATTCATTTTTATTTTTTATGACAGACTTGGTTGGAATAATGTTTCCAAATAAATTACCTCAATAAAGATGCTTGTTGTACACCCCACAATCCCTTATTCACAATTCCTAAATCCAAAAGGTTCTACAAACAGAAGTGATTTGGTGGTAAAATCTGATCCAAACAGACATGAGACTATCTGATTTTATTAGGAATGCTCACATGTTTTGTTGTAAAAATATTTAACACATATAATAGAGTGCTGTTCAGAATGCATTGGGGATATTAATATCCTGTACTGAAGAACTCTTGAAACCCACCGTTCAGAGTTTCAGATAAGAGATTGCAGACCTATACATAATCTTAAGTATGGTGTATAATTATATCCACCACTGCCACACATGTAATGAATATCCAATAAATATCAACTCTGCTTTATGTAGCCCCACAAGTTAAAATAATATAAACAAAGCTCAAATGCCTGTGAACACTGCAAGGGCATGGTGAAATAGTGTTGCCAATACACAGGAGTTATCCTTAGCCCTATTACACAGATAAGCCAGAGAGAAACTTCCCAAGGGATGCCTTCTCTTAAGCTGTTGTAAAATAAGGAGACTGTTAAGTCAGCAGCCTCCAAGAGTTGTTGCCCTCTTGCTCTCAGCCTGAGGGTGAGGTAAGGGTAGTAAAGCTCCCAGTCTTGTAATTCATATTATAAATGGTGATAAAGCACTCTTGATTGAAATTGTAAGGACTGTGTTTTACATACAAAATAAAAATACATGTCTTCTCTATCCTATGTCTATAGATACACCATGTCTATCTAGTTCCCTAAAAGATACTGCAAGCTGCACTATGTTTAAAAGCAAATATTGCAAATAAAATATATTCACAGGTGAGAGATTACTAAGGATCAACTTGCAGAATAAAAGACTCAAGATACGTCAGCCACAGAAAGTGAGACATGGGCTTCAATAAATCACCATTTTATAGTTTTACTATTTACTTTGATATATGAGGGGAACACACCAAAACACACAGAATTTATTAATTTAAAAAATTATTTATTCTCACATGCTTCAACTTCAGTCACCTTTTAAGTATTCTCCATGTGATGCAATACACCTATCAAGATGCTTTTTCCAGTGCTCAAGACAGTTTTTGACCTCAGCAATTTTGATGGCTTTTTGTGCTTCTGCCATTTTTTAAATTTCACCTCTTCCACACTGGCAAAACATTCCTCTTTGAGAACTTTTTTCACCCAGGGAAACAAAAAAAAAGTTGCTCAGGGTGAAACTGAGTGAATAGGGAGGGTGGGGCACCGGAGTCATGCTGTTTTGGTCAAAAACTGCTTAACACTCAGCACAGTGATTACCATGGTGGGACATTTCTTCCGCAAATCGTAACATGACCTTCCCAAAACTCCGAGATAAAAAATTTTGGCTAACTGTTTGATCCAGAGTAACAAATTTTGAGTGTACTACAAGGGGCCCACCCTCCAAAAGATAATTCCGGTTTTTGGGGGGGTCTCCCCTCATATATAAGGTTCAAGGAATCCAACAGTATACAGACAAGCTAGAAACTTTCACTCAATGTCTTGACCAAGATCTACTGGAAAATATTACTGAGATGAAAATAAATTCATTAGTGAATACTGATGCTTAAAATAAGATATACAAGCATTACTAGATAACTTACTGGAGAAGAAAAAAATACATGAAGAAATCTCTTTAATCTGATCTCTCTGGTCACAGCATCCTTTTCACTTTTAGATGTCAAATAAAGCAACAGCTGCTTCACAAATCCACTATGTTGGATTTCAAATGATGAAACATCTGACTCTGAGACTATGCTACGGATTTCTACAAGGCACTCAGCTCCACCATCCACCTGAAAGAGATGAGGACAGTATTTCTACACTGATTTAAAAACAGCACTTACTAAATACATGATTTACATTTCTCCAAAAGGAATTAAACACATCCTGAATGCCTTTTAAAAAGAGGGTAGGGCAGTGGTACAATCTTACTAAATCCATGGAAAACAGGATTTTACATATATACATACAACATTAACTATTTTATGACAAAAAACAGGTATGCATAATAAAATAACATAAGAAAAAATGTTTACATTCAACCAATGTAGTTTTCTTTAAGAAAGAATTTTAATGAATAAAAATACAAATTGAAGAATAAGGGGCTAAAACACCAGAATGAACAGATAAAGCAAGAATACAAGGCGTGGTTTTAAATTAAAACATTTAAAATCCCAGTAAAACAGACAATTTCTTGGAAAATACGCTACTAAAATTGCTCAATGTACATCAAAATGTCAAAAAAAGTGAGAATCAGATGAAATGTAAAAGGCTTATTATAAACCTTTATCCTCTCAAACTACTATGAGACCCTGTGTGGAGAAGGGCTAAGGGAAGGCTGATCAACTACACCTATAGTTGAGGAGGACTTAGAAAAGTAGAAATGTGCATGAAGAACATTTTTTTTTTTTGAGTTGGAGTCTCACTCTGTCGCCCAGGCTGGAGGGTGGTGGCATGCTCACAGCCACCACAGTCTCAACCTGTTGGGCTCAGGCAATCCTTCCACCTCAGCCTTCCAAGTAGCTGGAACTACAGGCATGTGCCACCATGCCCAGCTAATTATTTGATTTATTGCAGAGATGAGGTCTCACCAAGTTGCCCAGGCTGGTCTCAAACACGTGAGCTCAGGCAATCCTCTCACCTCGGCCTCCCAAAGTGTTAGGATTATAGCCGTGAGCCACCACGCCCAGCCAAAGAACATTTCTAAAGTTGCTTCATTTGCCAAGAAATATGGAATGTGACAGAGTCAAAGACAAAGATTCTAGTACATTGAATGATGAACCCTGACAGTCAAGTGATGAGTAAAAAAACGCCAGTGCCGAAGTTATATGTGTATTAAGAATGTCCATCTATGATAGCTAAATCCAAGGAAAACTAGAGAATCATCAAGGAAAAGAGCAGTAATACTAAAGAGATAAAAGAAAAGACTGAAAGGACTAGCAAGATGCACTGGACGCAGTACCTGGAGGTTGAGTTGTTCGGTTGCAGCACAAAGTCTCTGAAGAACATTCAATGCAGGGTTGCTTCCATCCATATTCTCAGAACTGAAATAACGCTCTACAAATTTATGTGCCTGCTCCTTAATCCAACCTTTAATTTTTTCTCTGGAAGAAAAAATGATATTAAAGTTTCAGAATTCGTAGATCAAGACAAACAGCTACTACATTCAAAATCTTTTTTTGCCTATGTTTATAGATTAATAAATTCAGATTCCATATTTGCCAAATTAAGTTTCACTTTGAAGATGGGCTAAAGATGTACCCAAAGAATTTTTTAGGTACTTAAAATACATTTCAGGTCACTACATGAATAATAAACAAAGTGTTTCTAATTTCTTGGGACTCAACAATGTAACAGTTTCCTAAGTGATCACCCAAATGCAATTTTACACGACTGTTTTCTAAAGTACAGACATATTTGCAATGTCCCTGGAGAGATGAAGTGAAGAACTACAGACCAGAAACATGTACCTGATAGGTACATGATAAGCTATGATAAATGGAACCTGGCTGTTTAAACTGCAAATGCTAATGGCTTCAAAAACACATTTGCTTAATTATTTATATTATTGAAATTCAGAAAAACAACCATCAACCAACCAGTCATAGACTTTGAAAACAGCAAGCTTATTTTCCCCAACAGCATTGGATTTTTGCAGATGTATCTGTAGATGAAGCTGATAAATATGCTACATCCAGAGCTTGAAAAACTAAAATAAAACAACTCCCAAGGACTTAAAAAAAAAAACTCTTCCCTAAGATCCTTAAGTTCCACTGTAATGGAAAGAGGAAATTTTATCATAAAAATATGAGTGGGGGCAGGAAATATCAGCTTTTCCTTGTCCAGAACAAAACTAAGGAGTATGTTCTACAGGGAATATAATTTGTTTGAGTATATGTGACTCCAAGCTAGATATGTTGAAAGGAGTTTCAAAGTCTATGACTGGAACTTTGTACACAAAAGCAGAGTTAATGAATTGAGATTCTACTTTATCCTTGAGCTATGCCACTTCTCAGTGTCCATGTATCTCCTCTGTATGAAAAACAAGCTGGCTAAAAAAGGTTTTCTGATATGGAAATAGAATCAACACAGAATTTCCCCCACTTTACCTATTATTGGATATGGTGTCCTTTGAGGCAGCCCTGGCAAGACCACTAACTCCTGCAGTTCGTGCTGGCTCAATGTTATTACTGTTGGACTGTGCACTTAACCTTCCCCACGTTTTTGGATTCAAGCTTGCCAGGAAAGAAGATTTAGGTGACTGAGTAGTGGTGGGGCTTTTAGCTATGAAAACAAAGAGAACTACAGTTAAATCATCTTAGCATAACTGAAAAAAATTAACTGAATTTTAAAATCCACAGTCTTAACATATAATTAACTGAAAGAATGAAAAACATCAGGTCCTCAGGAAACTGATATGTACTTCAAAAGCTATCGGCAGTTTTAATGAAGTACATTCCTGAAACTGCTCTCACCTTCCCCTTTATCTTCCCATAGTTTCAGCAAAGGGGTTACCTTGATTGTCTACTTTGTCATCATCTCTTGGAGGTGAGTACTTTGGCCTTCTTGGCCCTCGTTTTGGCAGTCGTTTTCTCTTTAGAACATCACTTAACCGACTATCACATGAGAAAATATGGAATAAGATCTAGTCATTACAATGATTTACATCTTAATTCATTGAAAAAGCAAGCTAAAATGGCAGAATAATGAGTTACTTTCTCATATTTAAGCTAAATAAGGACAACTGCCACCAGGTGGCACCAAAAACCATTGGGGGGGGGGGGGGGGGGGGGGGGGGGGGGGGGGGGGGGGGGGGGGGGGGGGGGGGGGGGGGGGGGGGGGGGGGGGGCGCGG
>CAUYQG010152560.1:0-42112 GCA_963574415.1 Tarsius wallacei
CCCCCCCCCCCCCCCCCCCCCCCCCCCCCCCCCCCCCCCCCCCCCCCCCCCCCCCCCCCCCCCCCCCCCCCCCCCCCCCCCCCCCCCCCCCCCCCCCCCCCCCCCCCCCCCCAGCGGAGAGACCACGACAGTTTGGGACCACGTGGCAGCGGGCGGACCCGATCCCAGGGCCCAACCCCGGAGCAGGATCAGCGGCGTCGGGCCAGGCACCTGGCCCCAAAGCACCCACACCGGGGCCCCGGGCCGGGTCCACGCAGTCCCTAAGCCCAAGCCCGGCGGCCTCCGCGCGTCGGGGCCGCGGTCCCTGCGCGCTCGGGTGTTGGCGCCCGCGGCTGGCTGGCCAGCCCGCGGGACTGTTTGGCCTCCGGGAGGCCTCTGCACAAGCCCGGGGCCGGCCGCCCCCGCCGGGCCGCTGCGCAACACCGCCTCGGGGGCGGAGCTCGGGGAGCCGGGCGCGGGGCGGGGGCGCCCGGAGCGCGGCGGGGTCGGCAGGGGGCGCTGTGGGCCGGCGCGCGCGGCCCTCGCCTCCCCTCGAGCCGGGAGGAGCTGGCGGCGGGCGCCGGGCCGGGCGCGCGGCGGCGGAGCGGGGCCGGGACCCTGGGCGGTGAGCGCGGCGCCGGCCGGGGCGGCCGCCGTTGGGGCTGAGCGGCGCGGGCTCGAGGCGGGTGGGCGTCCAGGGCCCGGGGTGGGGACGCCGGGGTCCCCCGACGCGCCAGCGGGACAGGGGTGGGCGAGCGGGACCCCGCGGCCGAGCCCCCCCTCGGCCCCACGCTCCCCCCCCCCGCGCCGCAGCCCCGCCGGGCGCCCTCTCCCCAAGCCACGCCCCCGCGCGCCGGGTCCAGCCCCCGCCCTCCGCCCCGCCGCCCCCGCTCGCAGCCCTGGCGCCGTCTGGTCCTCGCTGCGCTCCCCGCTCTCCTCCCCGCCACCCCCAGCCCTCGCCCCCCGCTGCCTCCTGCTTCGCCAGCCCGGCCCGGCCCTCTCCCGCGGAGCCTTCTCCCGCCCCGTGCCGCCCCCAGCCCTTCCCCGCTCGGCCCCCGCACCCCCACCGCCGGCTGCCAGCCCAGACTCGAGCTCCCGGAATCCCCTTTCCGGGGCAACCCCGAGTCCGCGCGTCTCCAGGTAAGAGGCGGCGGCAACTTCTCGGCGGCGGTTCCCGGGGGCGGGGCCGGCTCCCCGGGGCAGCTCCCCGCCGCCCCCGGCGGTCCCCGGCCCGCAGAGGGGCCGGCCCGCGCGCAGGTGGCGGTTCCCGGAGGCTCGGGTTAGGACCGCGTGGCCTGGACCCCACGGCGTTGCTTTTGCGGGTGAACTTGCGTGTGTCCTGATCTTTTAGATAATCTGGCTTTGTGACACGCGCGCGCGCGCGCGCACACACACACACACACACACACACACACGATGGGTTTGCTCAGAGCAGGCGGCGTTCCTTGCGGCCGCAGCTGCCTTTCAGGGTGTACCTGTGGATGGTGATGGATGAGCGGTGCCCGAGGACGCGGAGCCATCTTTTCCCCGCGTCAGCTCCACGGTCGCGAGGGGGCACGGTGGGAAGTGAGGTCGCCACCGCCTGGGTGGCCGGTGTCTTCGCGGGAAGCCTCGAATGCGTTGCAAGCATTGAACAAGTAAAACCGGGAGAGGTGCGGGGTCAGATCGGGCTGTGATCCGGGGAGTGTAGCGAGTGCCTGGGGGTCCGGGGAGGGCGCCACGAACCCGGGACGTTTGTGGACATTCGCCGAAGGCCCGCGGATGCAGAGAGGCTGTGCCGGGCCCACCCTTGCAAACGTGACCCGACTGCGGTCGGGGCTTGGCAACAAGTTCTCCTGCTCAGAGGTGTGGGTGCCCACCCGGAAATCTGTGGGAAGAGGGCTCGCAGCAGATGGCTTGCAAAGCCTAGCGGTCCCTGGAGAGAGGTGGGTGCCCGCGACAGCCTGAGAGCCAGTGTATGAATCCGCACCGTCCCTTCTGGCTTTCATTAAGTCTTGGGTTAAATTAATTGCCTCTTTCAGAGGAAGCATACCTAGGGGGAATTTCTCTTTTAGGGATTGGCTTCTAGCCAGCCCACCCTCACTGGTGCTTGGGGTGGGGGTGGGGGCTGTTTGGGGGCACCAGGGACTAGGGTTGGCCACCGGGCCTTCAGAGGAGGGCACTCTGAGCATTTGTGGGACTGCAGTCTCTCCGGAACTCTATTTACTATTGATCGGCTAGGATAGTGATTAGCTCAATATTCCTTCACCATTGAGTAGATAAGTAGTGAGCCCAAGGACACACTGGGGTTCAGTAGGGTTCCTCTGAGTGTCTACAGATTCCTATGGGCTTCTCAGCCCTCCCCCACACTGCTCTGTGATGAGTAGCTGTCAGATGCCACACTGTCCAGGAGCATCTTCAGGGGTGGAACCATCTCTGTGGCTCCAGCTTCCTGCCCGGCACCTGGCACAGCACCTACCCTATGTTTTAGGTACTTGTGTGTGTCGAGTAAAGAAATGGATTCCCTCTTGAATCAGCCTGAGTCGACAACCTGTGGTTTTCTGTTTTGCTACACTGTTTCTAAAATGTTACCCTTAAGTGTAACAAAGTAAATAGATAATACATAAAATTAGATCGATTTTATGTGTATAAAATCTCACTTGAGACAAACTCATTTTTTGTGTGAGGTCAGGGCAGAGAGGTCAGTCCGCAGATCAGGTTCTGATGGCTGGGTCTGTAACCTCAGTGGCGACTCCAGAATTTTCATGAAGGAAATCAGTTGTCATCCCAGAATTGGGATGGGCGGGGGTGATGGGCACCCTGGGGAGCTACTGAGGCTGTCAGGTGAGCTGCAACCCCTGGGGCTCTGAGCTGTGTGGTCCCAGCCCTCTTAGGCATCTCCCCTCCTTGCCCACTGATGGAGGAAGCTCCCAGGGAGACAGGGTGCCACTTGCAGAGCCCCACCGGTTGCTTCGGATTGCACTGTCCTCACTCCAGTGGGGGCTGCCCACCCAAAAGCTGGTTTCTGGGGTGGGCTGGGAGCATCCCTTCTTGCACACTTCTGGCAGTATGGTGTGCTGGTTTGTTGTGGGGAGAGACGTTGGTGTTTGGGGGTGGTGCTTTGATCTGTGACCAAAGATGACTGTGACCCACTGGCAGGTGGGGCAACGTTCATCTCTCCTGCCTCTGTCAAAGGCCAGCCTGAGGAAGCACAGCCAGAGGCTGGGGGATGGGGGGGCTGCCCCATGCTCCCCTTTTTTTTCAGGAATCTGAGAAGGACTAGAATTGAGAATGCCACTTGGATGTGGGAACCTCCACTGCCCTTGACTGTCATGAGCTTATCTTTCTTACCCAGAGGGTTGCTGTCTTCAGGTCTGGCTCTTACCCAGAATTCCTGCAGCTGGTGAAAATCTGTTTTCTAGAAGAGATTTAATTAACACCTGCAGTCTGTGAGCGAGCGAGAAAAGGGAAGGGAGAGAGAAAGCAAGATTCTAGTATCTGGAAGTGGGCAGAAGAAAGGATGGGGGAATATTCAAGGTCTGGAAAATTCAGAGGGGGAGATTTCAACACCAGGATGAGGTTCTTGGTTGGGGGGTAAGGCAGTGCACCCACACTCTGGTGCAGGGGTTACCAGTTAGGAGCAAAGTCATTGAGATAGGAAAAATGGCCCCACGGTAACTTGAAATGAGGTTTGCTGGACCCACCATTCTGGTTTCTAGAAGGCCTTGAAAGACAGCTGAGAGTTGGGCTTAGCAAGGGGGAAGAACACTGAGCTGCTTTAAGTTTCTGAATGAAGAGTGAGCCCCTTTGGAATGGTGGCTTGAGCGAGATGGGTCTTGGATTTGGCCTGGGGAGCCGTCTCATGCCTGAGATGCTGAGGGTGGGGGGGACCAGGGGTGTGACAGGAGGAGCAGAAGCTCACAAGGTCTGTGTCCCTGTACTTAGGGGGTGAAGAAGAGAGAACAGCCTCTCGTAGGATGGTGGGCCTTTTGATAGAAGCAGCCTCCCAGAGGCTCTTCTTGAACCTGCTGGGCAGCCTGGAAGGTAGACCAGGGCCCGTGGAAGCCTCTCAACCTTGAGATACAGCAAGGCAGCCACAGGGAGGCACCTGTGGGCCTGGGATGACTTGCAGGGCCTGCTTTGAGTCCAAAAGGCAGGAGGACCTTGGTCACTTGTCTGAGCCACATGCTCTGTACTCCAGAACTTGCAGGCTGCTCCCATCCTTCTTGGGCTTTGGCTGGGGAAGCCACTGGCTTTTGGAAAAAATTCAGTCTCTAGTGCAGGGAGGCCCAATTCCAGGAGCATGTAGGAAGTTAGTGATGAAAAAGACATGGAAAAAGAACTTGGAGGAGCTGTGTGGAGTAGTTCCAGCAGCCAGGAGGTGGCCCTCACCACAGCCCCTTGGCTGAGCTGTCTGTCACGCATCAGTCCCTCCCTCCAACTCTCCCTCCCTCCCACCCTCCATCTGTACATCTGTGGCATCACCTCTGTGCTGGGTATTCTGGGGTGGAAGAGAGTTTGGGGAACTCAAACGTCTAGAAATCTCTACATCTGCAGAGTCACTTCCCCAGCTTACACACTCGTGTTTACATTTACAGGGCATCCTTTTGTCACCTTCAGTGCCACCCTCTATGTGTGACCAAGTTTCTTAGGAGAGCTATAATCAATAGCATGGAAACCAGAGCTTTAAAAAGCAGATTAAGATGAAAATTATTGCATCTGGTTTTGACAGCCCCACACCCTCTCCTTTCCTCCCTTCCCCTCCCCTCCTCACCACTCGTGTTTGTGGTTAGAGTCATCACTTACACCAAATTTACAAATAGTTTGACTACTGTGTGTCCTGCCCCTCAATTATTTGGCAACCTGTGTCCTTCTAACTGACAAAACCACCGCTTGCTTCCCTAGGCCTACCTCATTCTTGGAGTCAACACCAACCTTCAGGCCTTCAGAGATGCAGCAAGATCATTTTGAGCTTTTGAACTGTAAAATAAAATGAAGTTCTTGCTTGCTAACTTAGTCCTCTGCAAATATAGGAGAATATGAAGTTAGAGTGAAACATTGACTGTCCTGTTAACTCTTTATGCTTCCAAAGCACAGAGGGGCAGTTGGATGACAGGAGAGAAAAGTTGTTAAAATCATAGCAGAAATGTTTGGAAGTGCACTAATAATAATGGAGGAACACAGATTTGCAGAAATAAACTTTAAATATTGTTAATAAAACACAGAGATGTAGAAATATAAATGTTCCTGAAAGTGCAGACAAGTATAGAAATGTTGACAAGTATAGATTCTTAACTAGAAATTTTGATCCAAGTTATTTTATTATTATGTATTATTTTGATCATATATTACATTTATATAGTACCTTACCATATAAATAGGCAACTGTGTTCATAATCTCATTTGATCTTTCCAGCAAGTCTGGATCTCTGAGGGATGGGGAGATGGGACCCCAGGGTGGTTAAAAGGCTTCCCCTGGAACTCAGATCTGTTGAACAGAGAAATACTATGCAAACCTGGATATTCCTGCCACAGTTGCTTGATAGCCAAGTGTGGTTACATAGTTATTTGAAAATTACAGGTGGTCTCCTGCTTAGGAGTAAAAAGTAGATATTGGTTTTCTTAGAAGTGTTTTACCAGTCAAACAAACAAACAAAAACAATGTATGTGTGGTACCACCAGAAACCTCCTGAGTGGATTTCTCAAGGTTTGTGGATGTCAGAGTTCCTCCTCTCCACTGCTGACTTTCTAATACTAGAGTATCTGAGTTTGGTTGTGTATACAACACAGCGCAGTGATTAAAAATATAGACTCTGTGGACAGATGAACTTTGCATCCTGGATGTAAACGTCTAGCATTGTACTCTTGGGCAAGTTACATAACTTCTCTGGGCCTCGGTTTTTTTATTTGTAAAACTGAGATGATGATAATAATACCTACCTCATGGTATCGTAATGCGCCAATACATGACAAGGGCTTACAACAGCACCTGGCACATCGTGCGTGCTTAAAAATGTTAGCTGCTTTTCATATTCATTCCTCAAAAGGACGTTTTAGATGCCAACCAACTGCACTGAAGTGATAGATACAAGATAGTGGATAAAACTCGCAGGGTCTCTGTCCTCATGGAAGTTGGTGAAGGGCATGAACAGCAGTGCAGAACTATTTCCAGGCATTCGCCGCCCACTTACTATGGCCATGAGTGGCTGGGGTGTGGCCTGGAAGGGGTAGACCACGTTGGGGTGGGGGAGGAGGCTGTTGATCTTCAGCTGGTATGCACCAGTGTCACATGACCTTGCATTCGTTTTGATTGGCCTGCCTCTGACACACACTGGCTGTTCTTGTTTTAACTGCCCCTCTCCGCCACAGATTGTTAGTGGGATGCATGACAAGAGACCCTAGACTGGGTATTTACTGCTTGTTTGCCAGCACTGGTTGATAGAATGCTGCCTGTCTGCTGTTGTAGACGGGCTCCTCAGCAGGCTCAGAAACCCTCGATGCCATCAGAGACTTGGTTCTCTGAATGAGAAATGGCATAGCTGCTCCTGAGGGCAAGCAAGGGACCAGCCAAAGGCAGGAAGCTATAACGCAATGTCTCCTGTGTCTACTGTCACCGGAACCTTCTTGACCTGAAAAGACTCTGTTGCTAGGCTTGGGTTTCCTAACTGGTGCTGGAAAGGGAGATCCTTCCTCCTGAGACCTTGCCCTCGCCTGCTCCGTGCATCCTGCAGAGAGACTCCGGCATGGCAGCCTGCCCGACTAGCACCTGCTGTCATGGAGCTGGCACGGAGCCTCCAGCAATGGGCTGTGTACCAGAGATCCCTTCTGTCGTTGCTGCTTTAGGAACTTGAGCACTTCTCGGCCCTGTCTGAGTGTGACTAGTGAAGCTTGTACTCTGGAATACTTCATGCCAAAAAGTCAGACTGGAAAACCGATAGTCAGCTATCTTAATGGGCAGCCAGCTTATTCTTACTCTTTTTAAAATTACAGTTGACCCTTGAACCGCTCAGGGGTTGGGGGAACTGACTTCTTCCACCCCCACGGTTGAAGAACCATGTATAACTTTGGAACCCCCCAAAACTTGACTGCTAATGGCCTGCTGCTGACCAGAAGCCTTACTGATCACATGAACACTTTACACATATTTTGTGTGTTGTATGTATTATATGCTGTATTCTCACAATTAGATAAGCTAGAGAAAAGAAAATGTTATTAAGAAAATCATAAGGGCTGGGTGCAGTGGCTCATGCCTGTAATCCCAGCACTTTGGGAGACCGAGGTGGGAGGAATGCTTGAGCCAAAGAGTTCAAGACCAGCCTGGGCAGAGTTGAGAGACCACGTCTCTACAGAAAATAAAAAGGAAAAATTAGCCAGGTGTGGTGGCACACACCTGTAGTCCTAGCTACTCAGGAGGCTACAGTGAAAAAGACCAGGAGATTGAGGCTGCCGTGAGCCGTGATCACTGTGATCATGCCAGGGCACTCCAGCCTGGGTAACAGAATGAGACCCCAACTCAAAAAGAAAAAAAATCACAAGGAAGATAAAATGTATTTACTATTCAGTGGAAGTGGATTATCATAAAGGTTGAGTAGGCAGAGGAGGAGGAGGGGTTGATATTGCTGCCTCAGGGATGACAGAGGCAGAAGAAAATCTGCGAAGGTGACCTGCCCAGTTCAAACCTGTGTTGTTCAAGGGTAGACCACTCTGATGTTTGAAGTAAATGACGTATTATCTTTAAACAATAACAACAAAATACTTGTCCCACACTTGTAAAATAAAGAAATGGCAAGTGATGCCAATCTTTTGTGTGTATGGAGAATTGAGTTAACGGGGGAAACCTTTTCTCTATTTTACAAGTGTTTCCCAGATGTTCTAACTTCTCTGGTCACGATTGCCTCTTGATTTCTCAGACAGGGTTCTCTTTTGCTGCCAATTTGTCTATCTCCATTACAGTTCCTAATGGAAACACAGACCTGAAAAATCAAAGCTTGGCCATTCATGGTTGAAGGTCATGGCATGGATGGTTGATTTCTTTTTCTTTTTCTTTTTTTTTTTTTTTTTTTTTGGCTCTGTCTTCTCTGAGAAAGAAAGTATATTTTGGGAGATGGCTAACATCAGCAGGCAGGAAGATCTAAGCAAGCCCGTCTCGTCCTTGGTTCACTTAATTTCCAGCATTTCTAAGTTAGCATCATATGATTTTTTTTCCCTCCTCTTGTGCATCTTGCTTTAATGACTGCTGATTATCTTGAAGCAGCTGCATTAATTGATGGTGTATAACGACTCTACTTACAGTAAGTAATTGCAGTTGGCTTGACTGAGGCTAGCGCATTCTTTTGACTTGTTTTAAAGCTCAGGAAGTGTTTGCTCAGTGTGCTGAATGCCAGAAGGGGAGCTGGGAACTCCCTACCCCGTGCCGCCACTGCCCGACTGATGCTCACACTCTGGAACATTGTGTGTCATCACAGCCTCTGTTCCTACTGCATCCTGATTGTCTGCTCATGGGCCTGCCTCCCCCACTTGACAAGGAGCCCCTGGAGGCCCAGGACCATACCCAGCTCATC
This sequence comes from Tarsius wallacei, assembly GCA_963574415.1. Lineage (NCBI taxonomy): Eukaryota > Metazoa > Chordata > Mammalia > Primates > Tarsiidae > Tarsius > Tarsius wallacei. The sequence goes on from CAUYQG010152560.1 coordinate 8,520, forward strand.
TCTGAAACTTCAACCTTTAGCACAAGGACTGGTGTGAAATAGGCCTCCATAAAAATTGACTCGGTGATTTAGCCTGTAATCCCAGTGATTTGGGAGGCCGAGGCGAGTGGCTTGCCGGAGCCTGCAGGTTCAAGACCAGCCTGGGCAACTTGACAAGACCTCGTTTCTACAATAAATCAAAAAATTTACTGGGTGCAGTAGCGCACACTTGTAGTTCCAGCAACTTAGAAGGCTGAGGCAGAAGGATCACCGGAGCCCAGCAGGTCGATGGGGTGGCCATAAATGTGCCACTGTACTCCAGCCTGGACAATGGAGTGACACTCCAACTCAAAAAACAAACAAACAAAAAGTTGAGTAAATGAATGATGAGTGGTTGCAAAGCATATTAGTTATGGTTGTGTTTGGCCTCAACAGAAAGGCCTGCCTCAGTGACTTCAGCAAATAGGGGTTTATTTCTCTCGTGTAACCAGATTTCTTAAGGTAATTGCTGGTGTTGTGTTCCACAGCTGACGCCTCTCTGGACCAACACTTCTGTTACTCTCTTGGCCTTTCCTTAATGATGACAAAATGTCTTCCTGCAGGAAGGAGGAGGTGCCAGCCACATTGGTACCTTTAATCAGAAATGCAGACATTGTCCTCAAAACACCTAGCAGACTTCTGCTGACATTTCACGACCACAACTGTATCACATGGCCACCCCCAGTTGAAAGTGCTATGTGAGTATTCAGCAGTGCACATGGAGGAAGGCTCACTGCCAAAACAAACAAACCAAATATGTTTAATGGCTCAAGTTTGGTAGGCATTTACTTTTTGTTCACACAAGGTCCAAAATGGCATTCCTGATGGGCGGGGATGGCTCTCCTTCAAGAGGTGATTCAGGGACCCAGCTCTTAAGGCTGCCATACTCATTTGCCTAAGTCTGCTAAAGAGGAAGGAACAAGGAGGATAGTGTGTGGGTAGATTTTATGGACCAGGCTCAGAGGTGGTGAGTTACTGCCGATGGCATTCTGGGGTTCAGTCATACGACCGCACCTTCTGCAGGGGAGGCTGAAAATTTGGTCCAGCCATGTGCCCAGGAGGGAGAGGAGATAGTTTTCATGACGAGGGCGCAGTCTTTGCTATACTGACCCCCCTCAAAATCAGGATTCTCTTAGTTAAGGAAGAAGGAATGGATATTGAGGGACAACTGGGGGTGTCGTCTTCAGAAGGAAAATGCTGTGCTAAGAAGGCTTCAGCCAAGAGTAGTGTTCATTCCCAGGAGATCAGGTGTTCTAAAACTCTGCTTCTGTTCCCACCTTTGGGAACTGGGCCAGATGACTCAATCAAAGGAGGACAATGAAAACTTCCTTCTTGACCCAGGGAATGTTCTTTGTATGGGAATGGGTTCGAGTTGATTCACCTCAGCAGTTGGAGGTTACCCCAGAGGAAATGGTCTTCAGCTCCACAAGGTTAGAGGAGCCTGTGAGAGCTCCTTGCTGGTGAGCACTTCAAGATCCCCTGCCCACCCAACCTTCCAAAGCTTTTCTTCCTCCCCAGCCCCCACTGCAGCCCACATCCGAAGGGGAGGAGAGGACACAGCAAAGAGTGACCTCTGATTCCCACTCTAATTCATGGAGAAGTGTTTCCCTAGTGTTTCCCGATCACTTTTCTGAGTAAACATTGATAAGCGATCTATTGGTGGATTAGAGTTTAGTGCTTTATTCTTGTTTAGTTTGTTGTAGGTCTCTGTGACAGTCTACTCCATCCACAGCATTCTTCTTAGTTCTCTCCATCCCTCCCTCAGTCCACTCTCTCCTCCCCCCTTCCCTCTCTTCCTCCCTCTGTTCCCTCTCTCCTCCTTCCCTCCCTCCTTCCTTCTTTGCTTCCCACACACACCCGCTGAGCATCTGTTGCTTAATTTGCTCTGTGTCCACCCAGCCCGGGGGAGGTGGGCAAGGAAGCCACAAAAGCTTGTAACGCTGATGAGTATTACGGGAAGGCTCTTTGCCAAAAAATGGAAGACATCACCCAGCCTTGGGATCAGGGAAGACTTCCAGGGGAGGTGGCCTTTTTGCTGAGTTTAAGGATGAGTCAGAGTTAGCCAAGTCAAGAAGGCATCTGGGCCAAGAGAATGAAATGGGCACAGACCCTGAGTTATGAAAAGTTATCCAGCACAGTTGTTGTTCAAGACCTAGGGTTATGCCGTGAACAGGCAGAACAGGACTCAGCCCCCGTGGACCTCACGGGCTGGGCTATGAGAGGGATGCATGTGCAGAGGATTTCCGGCCAGAATCTGAGGAGGGCTTGGCTGCCGTCCCAGGATCTGCTCTAAAGGGTCCACTGTTGGAGGCTGAGCAGGACAGGGACTCCTTCGCTTGTGCTGTCACCTCTTGTGCTCTGTCCCTGCCTCTGATTCTTGTCTGGTGCTCTGCCCAGGCATTACTCAGGCTATAAAAATAGAGGCTGGTACCAGAACACCATCGTGTAGTTGGTGAGGAAAGCTGAAACTGTCATTACATATCACGATCCTTGCCAGGGAGATTTTTGATGGAGCACTTTTCTTGGAGCCCTGAGGATGAGGTTCTAAAGTTGGCTTGCAATTTCTTTTTATCCCTTGGACTCCTACCAATACTTATGGCTGCTCAGGCTGGGTGCAGTGTCTCATGCTTTTAATCCCAGCACTCTGGGAGGCTGAGGTGGGAAGATTACGATAGCCCAGGAGTTCGAGACCAGCCTGGACAACATGGTGAGACCTCGTCTCTATAAAAAATAATAAAAAAATTAGCTGGCATGGTGGCACATGTCTGTAGTTCCAGTTGCTTGAGAGGCTGAGGCAAGTCCAGGAGGTCAAGGCTGCATGCCATGATTATGGCAGTGCATTCCAGCCTGGGCAGCGAGTGAGAACCTGACGCAAAAAGAAAAAACAAAAAAAAAAAACAACTTATGGCCACTCACTTGGAATGTATCCAGATTGTTCCTGTTATGCACCCCTGTACATACACACCCCATTGGGCACACTGACAAACACTTAACCCTGAAACCCACCAAGTGAGGGTTCGCCTTGGCACAAGTGAGGGCTCACCTTGACTGGTCTGCCTGGAGGGGCCAGGGCATCGCTGTGGGGCCCGCAGGAGGCTGGTGAGCAGTCCCTCAGGTGTTCACATCCACATGTGGCAAGAGGCCTGGCCTGAGAAGCAGCCTTGCGCTTCCTTTCCCCCAGGAAATGAGGACTGAGCCAGGGCTTAGCAAAGCTGTCAGCTGCCTTCATTGTGATGAATGGTCCCAAGGGTGGTTTCCTTCATTCTCCCTTCCAGTCCTGTTTAGTGCTAGGCTATGGGGTACAGACAGACCTGGACAGAGTGGGGGCGGGGTACAGGGAGACAAAGCTCTGAACGGGGGAGGGGTGGGGTTCAGGGAGATGAACCCCTGGACAGTGTGGGGTGGGGTACTGGGATATAAGCTTCTAGACAGTGTGGGGTAGGGTACAGAGAGATGACCCGCTGGGCAGTGTGGGATGAAGTGCAAGGAGATAACCATCTGGACAGTGTGGGAGTGGGGTTCAGTGAGATGACCCTCTGGACAGTGTGGGGGTGGGGTACAGGGAGATGAACCCCTGGACAGCTGGACAGTGTGGAGCGGGGTACAGGGAGATGACCCTCTGGACAATGTGGAGTGGGGTACAGGGAGATGAACTGCTGAGCAGTGTGGTAGGGGTACAGGGAGACAAACCCCTGGACAGTGTGGGGTGGGGTACAGGGAGCCGACCTCTGGACAGTGTGAGTTGGGGTACAGGGAGATGACCTTCTAGACAGTGTGAATTAAGGTACAGAGAGACGACCTCTGGGCAGTGTGGGGGTGGGGTACAGGGAGATGAGCTTTCATACTGGTGTAAGCCAGGGAATGAGTGAAAAGCACTTTTCTGCAAGGTTCGTTCATCTGAATCTGTAGACAGAGATGCTGAACAGTCCGATGCTGTTTACTGAGGGCCTTCTTGGTCCATATGCTGTAGAGAACGCAGATAATGATGAGGAGGAGGAAGAACATGACTCTAGGTTCTTTCCAGGACACAGCTCTCCTAATTTCCTCCTCCACCCCATGAGGCAAGAGATAACTTCACCCTCTGCTAGCACATAAGGGCCACAGGGGCAGGACTTTGGACTGGTTTGGTCACTACTAATCCTGGCTTTTATATGTATCCTTGGCCTAGGACAGATGCTCAGTAAATATGTGCTGAAAGAGTGAATGAATGGCCATTTACAGGTGAGTAGGCCCAGGCAGGTACCATGAGCTGTGCCTTGGGGACTCCAGCCCCATTGCCCCCTAGATGTGGATTGCCCCAGGGATAGCCCTTTGGGAGGGCTGGAGCCTGCCTGGCCTCCTGGTCTGACTGAGCACAGCACCATCTCAGCAAAACCTACCAGCTGCATAATGGCGAGCCCCAAACCTGCAAATGTCAGGGCCCAGGATGCTGGGGGGCGTCTTCTGGCTGCCACTCGGGGGGTGGGGCAAATAAGCGGAAGTGAATCCCTCAACGGCTTGAGGGTGACGTTTCAGTAAAGCCACCTTCATCCTGTCAGGCGTGTTGTGCTCAGAAACTCTCAGTGGCGCCCTCCTCTTCCAGAAACCTGGTGTGGCCCCAGCGTCCTCTACTGTGCTCACTGTTGAGTCATCACTGCAGGAGGCCTGTCGTCCACAGTCTGGAGGGGTAGCTTTCCAGCCTGCCTCTACCACTGTACACGTTTATCCTCACATCGGGCCCACCTGCCGACTCCCTGCCCTTGGAGTGTAGTGCAGTTTGTGCCTCTTTCATGAAGCCCTCCCAGATCATCTCAGCACAAAGAGCTCCTCAGCCTCCGGGCCCCTGTAGCCTTAGTCTGCTTGTGCAGTGCATCTCCTAGTGGTGTTTCTGGAGCCCTGGGTTCTGCAGGTGGGTGGGGCTCCTTCAAAGTAGGGCATGAGGCTCCTCCCAGTCCACCTGAACAGCCGTGCTGTTATCTGAATTCCGCATCAGGTTCTGTGTCTTGCTGTGTTTAGAAAGGGGATGCTGTTTCAAAGCCACTGGTCTCTCTATAATTTATCTTGGGCCCGCCTTGTGAGATCCTACTTAATTAACTACATTGTTTAAAATAATTTTAAAAGATTTTATAGCGTTCTTTTTTGTCTTATTTTAAAAGTAATACCTGTTTAAGAAAATTTGGAAAATGCAGAAACATGTAAGTGAGAAAATAAGCCTTCCAGGATGCTACCACCTACTTAAAGAGTGGTAAGCCAGTCTTCCATCTTGAAATTTGTTTGTTTTAATGGAAGTTAAGACAACTTGCGTCGGGGCACAGTGGCTCACGCCTGTAATCCCAGCACTTTGGGAGGCTGTGACGGGAGGATTGCTTGAGTCCAGGAGTTTGAGACTAGCCTAGGGTACGTAGCGAGACAAAAAATAAAAATAAAAAAAATTAGCCAGGCATGGTAGTGCATGACTGTAGTCCCAGCTACTTGGAAGGCTGAGTCAGGAAGATCACCTGAGCCCAAGAGTTGGTCAAGGCTACAGTGAGCCATGATTGTGCCACTGGGTGACAGAGTGAGATACCAACTCAAAAAAAAAAAAAAAAAGATCACTTGTAACTATAGCCATAACTACTCATAACATTTAGGGCTTTTTTTTTTCCACTTTCCAGTGTCTTTTTCTTGTTGTTATTGTTGTTGTTACTTTTAAGAATAGCAATTATTTCAATTCATTTTAAAAAGTAACACAGGTTTGAAATTCTAAAGTGTATACAATAAAAAGTCTTCCTCCCACCCTGCCTCAAACCACTTAGCCCAGTCTTTATAACAACATTGAGACCAAACTGTACAAGCTTTATTGTAGCTTGCCTTTTTGACTTAACAATAGGCATGCAACATTTTCCTTTGTCATGACTAGCCATTTTTTGCTATTTGTACACAACATATTATAAAAACAAAGCACTAAATATATGAGTAAATATTAGAAGTTCTTCTCACTTCACAATAGAGATGACAACTGTTCACTTGGAAGCTTTCTCCTGCCAGAACTTTTTCTGTAAGATTAGAAGTTTTCTGGAAATTTACATAGATACATTGAGATATGCAAATGTGTGTTTTTACCTAAGTGAGATTACACTGTATCTATTATGCTGCTACTTTTGCTTTCTCTCTTTTGTTTTTAACTTGGCAGTACTTCTTGGAGGTCTGTCCCTCCACACCTAAGCCCACTTCTTTCTTTTTTAAGGCTGAATCATGTCCCATCATGTGGACAACTGTAATTTTCCAACTATTTCCCTGCAAATGAACATTTCGGATGTTTTCAGATTTTTATAATGACTCCTAATGCTGCTTTGTACACATGAGTGAGCATTATTTGTAGGATGAATACCCAAAATACACATTCTTGGGGCAAAAGGCTTATGTATTTATTGTTTTCATGAAGACCACCAATTCCGCTTCACAAATACCATTCCAGTTAACCCTCTCATCAGCCATGTATGAAATAATAATCCCCCTTGAGACTAACATTTAACGTTCATGAAAGGTAAATGAGTAAAAAAAAAATTTTTTTTGCCAATCTGAAGGGTGAAAAATGCCATCTCATTTTAAATGTGTTTTTCTTTCTTAGTTCCCAAGTGTATACATACATACACATCTTGAAAAGCACTTAGAATCAGGCAGTGCATGGTTCTTTGTCCTTTTTGGTTTTCACATTAGGTCAGGGTCATTTTCTCTGGTCATTGCACTGTCTTCAAAAGCCCAGGTGCTCAGGGTTGCTGTCCTACTGAACTATTATAGGTTATCTGGAGTGTTTTTTAATCTTAGTTTATTTATATCCTTGATCTCCAAAGATCCTGGGAATGACAAGTCACAGAAAAGAAAGGAATGCAGAAGGAACAGCCCCTGCAGAGAACTGGCACAAGGACTGTCCAGTAAACAGGAACCAAATTAAAATCTGAAGCAGATATCTGCTCAAGGGCTAATATCTTAGGGACACCCCTGAGATATCGCCATGATCGCATGTTATAGATGAACATTGTATACTCTATGTTAAGTGTTAAGTATTGACCTATTTCATATGTTCCACTATGAAAATCACACAGCATAGTTTGTTGCCATTTGGATGAAGAGATTACGGTGGTTTCAGGACATTTAACATCAGGGGAGATGTCCAGGAGTCAGAGTGGTATAATGTAAATGGTATTGAACTGGCAAGTCAGAAGAGTCAGCTTCAGGCTCTAGCTCTACCCCTGATGGACTATGAAAACCTGGAGAAGACACTTGACCTCTTGGGTCCCCTGGGGTCTGTGTGGTAAGGATGGCCAGGGTGTGAGTGGGTTTGGAAAGCTTGGTGGAGGATAGGCTGGCAGTTAGAGGTCAACTCCAGCTCATAATATAAAGAGAACGCTCTAAGAATTAGCACTTTCTAGTCATAAGGTTGGCTGTGTGTTGCCAGTTTTCAGAAATGTTCTGATATGCAGTCAGCCAGCTCTGTCTGTGCTGGCTTTGTGCAGCGCTGAAGACACACTTGTGAGCAGACAGACAACGTGCCTGCTGTCACGTGGCTTAAGGTCAATCATAGGAGACTGCCAGCCAGGAATTTCAGCACGGTCATCTGATCATGGAATGCTAGTCCTGACAAGTGTCACCAAGGAGAAATACAGGGTGACTTGAAGAGTGCTGGACAGGATGCTAAGCTGGTCAGGGAAGTTCAAGGTCAGCTTCCTTGAGAAAGTGAACTTTGAGCTGGGATGCTGGAGATGATCAGGAGATACCTAGGTGGGAAAGGCACAGGGGCAGGGAAGAGGCAGCAGGCTGGTTAGAGGAAGATAGAGAGGGCAGGTTGCTGGGGCTCTAGCAAGCCTCTTCTCAGTCCTTTTCATTCATGCCTTTCCTTATTCAGCAACAGCAGTTAAGTTCCTCCTCTGGACCAAACACTGCCTTTGGCCCCGGGGACGCATATGCAGGGAGCAAGAGGACAGAAGTTCCTAGCCTCATGGAGCTCAATCGGTTGCTGCATAGCAAATCTTCCCAAAACTTGGTGCCTTAAAACAACTACCATTTTACTGTTATCCTCGTGGTCTGGAGGGAGACTGGGCCCAGTCTGCTGTTTCTCGCTCAGAAGTCTCACACAGTTATTCAGGCAGTAACTGGTCTGGAATTGTCACTCACATATCAGAGGTCTGGGCTGGAAAGACTCACAACAGGGCCTTCATGGGCGTTCCTGTCTCTGGGTGGCCTCGCACGTGGTTTCTCCCTTGGTGACTTCATGGCTCCAAAGCAAGTAGCCCAGGAGAGAGAGTGAGCCAGGTAGAGTCTGCATGGATTTTCCCGACCTGATCTCAGAGATCATGCATCATTGTTTCTTTCACATTTTGTTCATTGAGGCAGTCCTGAAGTTCCACTCAGGGGACTGAGAAACCCCTCTCGATGGAAGGTGTGACACAGAATGTGTGCCCCTGCTCTAAAACCACCACATTCTCATTCTCTGCATTCCTGAGCATTTCAGCCTTGTCTTCAAACCCACTACCTGTGTAAGCTTACCACAAGTCTCTTGGGGTCTTACCTCCCTGCCCCGCCCCAGGCCACAGGTTTTCCAGCTCAGGTTCTTGTGGGAGACAACACCCCTGTGGATTGGCATTCCGGATACCTGCCCAGCTGACCCAGGCCTCAAGTCCCTAAGGCTTGGGACTGAGAGGTGTCTAGGGGGAGGCACATTGTGAGGCCCTGGCAGGTGGGGCCGTGGAGACCATGGGTGGTGTTTGATCGACATCCCTAGAGTATTATGAGAAGCCACTAAAGGCCAGAGATCTGAGGACCACACATGCATGACACCCCTCCCCGCAGGGGCAGAAGGACCTATTCTGTGCTGACACTGCCAACCTCCTGTTAGCAAGTCCACAGTGTTCTAAAATTTATGTTAAGGGCATGGAGATCTAATGACCTACCTAACAGAAGGATTTTAGGTAGTCCTTGGAAGGATGAGATTTTGTATTGTGCTTTAAAACTCGTCTGTTAGGATGATGTCTTACAAAACAAAGCTTTTAGGTCTGTTCCTAGCTTAAAGAGGGGAAGCATAGAGCTCCAACCTGATTGAATCAGTTGCGCCATGATCAGTGATATGACAGTCTGTGGTTAATTATCACAGAGTTGGTGGGCAGAGTCAACTTTCCATAACAAACAGAGAGAGGTCGCAGCAGTAAGTGACTGAACACATTCTTTTTCTTATCTTTCTTTTTTTTTTTTGAGTCAGAATCTTACTCCGTTGCCCAGGCTGGAGTGCAGTGGCACGCTCACAGCCACCCCAGTGTTGACCTGCAGGGCTCAGGCAATCCTTCCGCCTCAGTCTTCCAAGTAGCCAGAACTATAGGCGCGTGCTGCCATGCCTAGCTAATTTTTTTATTTTATTGTAGAAACGAGGTCTTGCCAAGTTGCCCAGGCTGGTCTCAAACTCCTGGGCTCAGGCAATTCTCTAGCCTCAGCCTCCCAAAGTGCTGGGATTACAGGCTTAAACCACTGCACCCAGCCTGAACACATTCTACAACAAACATTCCTACCCCTGTGATTTCCTGTAACAGACACAGTGGTACCCGACCAATAACTTAACAGACCTTGGAAGATGGCTACCAAAGCAAGCCTCTGAATATTACGGGATAGTTTTTGCCCTAGTTATTATAGTAGACGTAGTAAGAAACTCAACTTAGAAGCTTGATCTGATGTTGATTTTACGGAATAAGTACTTGCTCGTTTAGCTTCAGTTTGTGGAAACTGGTGTGCAAACAAGGAGCATAGCTTTGCATTCCCAAAATTACCTGCGTCAACAGCCTCTGCCCCCAGGTTTCTCATTAAGTACCATCAACTGTCATGTTGTGTGCTTCAGACAGCTTCAACCTAAGCTCAGTCAAAGCCTCAGAGTTTTTAAGAGTGTTGTTTCCTACTTTACTGGCAGAGAACTGGGACTAGTTGTGGTTCAGATTCCTTCCCATGCTGAATGTCTGTGATTCTGTGTGACAGTGCTCTTAGTTCTATTTTTGCCCTACCTGTCACTTTATAAATGCAAAGGAGTAGGAAAAAAAAGAAATATTAGTTTTGAGAGCTTGTTTTGGGATCCGAATTAGGGCATCCCTGGGTCTCTGCACACACAGAGGGCTCCTGGTGCCGCCCACATGAGCCCCTCCAGCCGGCGGCCACCCACGCTTGACCCCCTATGTGACAGGAGGGCTCGTTCCATGCTGACACAGCCAGCCTCCCACTAGCGGCACAGTCGTGTTCTAAAATTTATGTTAAAGGCACAGTATTCCTACCCGCTGGGCACTGGCAGTGCTGACGACCCACAGGGTCTGGGTCTCACTCTTCTTCATGATCGAGCTGTAGAATGGTCCGGCAGTGAGCACAGGGTAAGTGTGCTCCCAGCCGGAACAAGGCCTCATCAGGCAAAATGTGTTGCAGTGGCAGACACGAGTGCTCCCATCCACGTAGGTATCCATCCAGGGGGAAAAAAAATCTCGTTCTGTGCAATATTGTTAACATAGAAGTGCAGGGATCAAAAGCCTGAGTGACCTTGATAACCTGTGCTTTCAGGCGTGTCTGAGTCACATTGCAGTCATGGTTCTCAGGACTGTGCAAGCTTTTTTTTTTTTTTTTTTGCCTTTAAAGATTTAAAAGTTTGACTGTTATCACTCAAACCTTCACTCTACACCACTTGCATTTCCAGTTTTACAGCCTGCCTGCTTAATCCTTTTGTGCTTTCCTTGACATTTTAAGAAACTTTTAATTGACACAGTTTGCTTGCAAAATTAAAAAAAAAAAAACAGCCAGCTATATTTTGAAAATGGCTTTGTGGTGAACAAATCATGCCAACTGCATGTTCTCCTTTCTTTGTTGAAGTACTTTCAGCTGCTCTTGACATTCTAAAATAATAATGCCAGTTTCAGATGTAGCTGCTTCTAAAACTTAAGAAAGAGCAAAGCAGCTAAGTTGGATAGAACACAGGCTTCTAAAATGTCAGGAAAAATAACTGAGGAGTACATAAGTGAAAATCCTGGCTTGATGAATTAGTTATTTTAGTCTGTTCTGGCCCTGAGAAATGATCAGCCTTCCTGACAAGTTTATCCTTCCTAGAGCTGGGGAAAAAAACCTCAAAAGAGAGAGTAGCTAGAACGTGCAGTTCACAAACGAAGAAAAAAGAATCTTTACGATGCCAGGGATTTAAAAATACGAAATCTGCAGATTATCAGCCTCAGATCCTTCCTGGAAAGAGATGGTAGGTAAATAATCCATGCTGCATATTTTAAAAACACAGAAAGTATGGAATGAAAGGTCTGTTCGTGGCAGACGTACAGCCTGTAGCTGTAGGATGCTGCTCTGCTGTTTGCCATCACTGAATTATACCTTAGCAAACCAGTACTGATGCTTTTTTTATTTTTATTGATTTATTTATTTTTGTGTTGGAGTCTTACTCTGTCGCCCAGGCTAGAGTGCAGTGGCACACTCACAGCCGTTCCAGCGTCAGCCTGCTGGGCTCTGGCGATCCTTCCACCTCAGCTTCCAAGTAGCTAGAACTACAGGCATACGCTACCACGCCCAGCTAATTTTTTTGTTTATTGTAGAGACAAAGTCTCACCACGTTGCCCGGGCTGGTCTCGAACCCCTGGACTCGGGCAATCCACTCACCTCGGCCTCCCAGAGTGCTGGGATTACAGGCTGAGTCACCGAGACCAGACCACTGATGCTTTTTTAAACTTATCATTAGGACTGTATGTGCTTTGATTGCTAGATCTGCAAAGTTCTGATACTGTCATCTAATGACTGAGTTTGAGAATTGTTCCTTGGAATAATTGTGCCTGTTGTCAAACCTTCTCTTAATTGTGGGTTGTTGCAGACATCTCACTCCTTTGCTCTTAGCACAAGCCTGGTTCTGTTCAGGATTCTACCCTCCCCTCACTTTCCCCCCCAATTCCCCCCCCTCCTGCATGGGCCTCCACCAGGAGGTACTTCCTGATTTGTTCTACCGGTCACTGTGGTCCATTCTAGTCTCAGTGATTGGTTTAGGCATGGGCATGGGCATGGAACGTACTTCCGCCAGTGAGATGTGAGGGGACGCCTGGTTGGAGGGGTTTCTGGGATAGGCTTCCTTCTGCTTTTGCCCTTTGCCTCGTATGGCTGTGATGCCTGGGAGTGTGGCCACCATCTTGTGACCCCGAGACAAGCAGCCTGGGGAGAGGACAGACACAGGATGGCACAGAGCACAGAGATAGCAAGATCTTGGCTTCCTGTGGATGCCTCTGAGTTGCTGAATTAACCAGCCCCGGAGCTGCCATCCTGATGCTGTGGCTTGTCATGTGAGAATGCTGATAAGTCTCTTGGCATTAGCTAGGGTTTTCTGCAGTCATGCTATCTTTATAGATATGTGAAATATTTAAGACAAAACAAAAAATAAAGTTCAAAAAGAACTAAGGTTACCATGATTGAGTCTCATTTATATCATATTTAAGAGTGACATTCAGCCTGGTCAGTGATGAGATCCTCTGCCTGATGCAATTCTCCATGAACATATGTGCACTCATTCATCACACCTCGAGTGAGCCCCCATGCAGAAGACCAGTGTTCTTTAGTGCTAACAGTGAGTTCCAGGTTTGGCTTCTTTAATAGAAGTGAAATAACAATGGCTTAGAAAGTTTGTGAGAATGATTTTTCTCTTCCAAAACAATTTGAGCTGGTGGGCAACCAAGGAGATGAGTGGCTTTGCCCCTTGGGGCCATTGGAGGTTCTTCTCTGTCCTCCACTAGGATTTTGTGTCTTGTCTGCATGGTGAAAGGGGGATCCCCATCGTGCCAGTGTTTCAGAGCATGGGAGGAAGAAGAAATGTCAGGGTGGGCCAGGACAGACTACCTCCTTTTGATCTGGAATTGCCATATTCCAATCACAACTCATTGACTAGAACTTGATCTCATGTACACAACTAGCTGCAAGGGAGTCTGGGAAGTATTCATTCTTGCTGGTTGGCCGTGTATCTAGCTGAAACCCACAGGGTTCTGTTTGGAAGAGGAAGGAAACAATGGACACTTGAAACAGAAGCATCTGCCACATAGTGTGTCTGTCACAGTGAAGAGAAAGAACACAATAAGGGCCATGATGGGTACCACTTGAAGGTGAAGCAGGGGTTTGAGCCACACAGACTGGGCTCCCTGAGCAACCTAGGACCTTATGCCAGTTCTGACCTGTCCTAGCCTCTCTTCAGATCAACCACAGGACTTAAATCAGGTGATAAAAGCACTACCATTCCTGGCTAATTTTTCTAGATTTATTGTAGAGACAAGGTCTAGCCAAGTTGCCTAGGCTGGTCTCGAACCCATGGCCTCAGGCAGTTCACTTGCCTCTGCCTCTCAAAATGCTGGGATTACAAGCTTAAGCCACTGTGCCTGGCCACCAGGTGATAGTTAAAACCTTTTCAAATTCTGACTTCCTCTGGCATGGTCCAGTGGACATTCTGCTTCTAGAGTTGGAGAGACAGAGAGAAGCAAGGTAAGTACCTCCCTTGTGGGTAGTGGGCATTAAAACCATAAGAGACATCACTGGTGACATTTACTGAAAGCTTGTCAGGATCTTGGTACTGGGCTGTGATCCTTATTTGTCTCATTCCTATCCGTCCTTACACAACCTACGTGGAAGGCCCAGTGATCGTTCCCATTTCATAGATGGGGAAACTGTGCCTCACTAGTGGACAGAGCAGGGCTCTCGACCTAGCCAACTGACCCTTGGGCCCATGCACTTAACTACCTGTCATGCGGAGGGCTGGGAAATGAGGTGGGGTTTGTGGAGTGTAGCCAGACCATCACAGGCCCTGAAAACAAGCAGTGAACGTTGGGCTTGGTGCTACCCCTTATCCAGGGCCTGCTTCGAGACCAATCTGCAGCTCTGATCAGCCCCATCCCCTGCTGGTTTCCCCCATAGTCAGGAGGTGGCTGTTGTCACTCAGTGTCATATCAGGGCATGAGAGTGTCATGAGCTACATCACCCCTCACGACCCTAGGGTAGAAGAAAAGCTACTGACTGTTCAGGAAGAGAATCCCCGGGGGAGAGAGGAGTGGGAGGGTTGTGGGGCAAAGTGCAAAATGTTTAAGAGGAGGCAAACATCATGGCTGTTAAGCATTAAGCATCCATCAAGATGCTGTCCCTGCTGAGAGGGGCAGGGAGGTCTCTGGGCTTGTCCTGTCCAGTATTCCTGAAGGAGGCCAGGTACTGGGAAGGGTTAGAACCCTGACCCTAGAAAATAAGGGCCAGTCCAAGAGGTGGGCCCATCCCTCAAGCTGGTACTGCTTGATGGCATGGGTCCTACGATCAGACCTCTTCTGCTTAGTGCTCGGAGGGGAGTGCAAGTCAGAGGGTGTGTTGTCTCATCCCATTGAGGGTAGGACTCCCTGGGGTGAGTGGGTAAGATGGCCTGGGTAGAGGCAACGAGACCCTTGCCTGTGGAAGGTAAGCCTTCCCCTTGAAGGAGCAGACCCAGGTAAGGCAGGGGATCCCCAGCCCAGCCTGTGTGGGGCCTCAGTGCAGCCAGCTTTACCTGGGCACGGCGCTTCATGATGCGGGCTGCTGCTTGGTAGTCCCTGGACTGACCCACCTCCCTCTCTGTCTCCTCTTACCACAACCCAACAGCCTGCCACCACCATGAACAGTGTACGTCTGACTCAGCACCATCCCTTTGGTTTATTCTGTTTTCCTAAAACGCAATCACAGATGCACCAGCTCCAGTCTGCTCTTCAAGACTGAGTTCTGGCATCACCACTTCCAGGAAACGTACCTGCGTATCCCAGCCTGGGTATGGTCTTCTCTCTCTCTCCTTCTGACAGCACTGGTTTTGGATGGCCTGGTGATCTATTTACTTATTCCTTAAACTTTAAAAAAAAAAAAAAAAACATGCACAGAAGAAAGAAGGATCCGTTACCCAGCTTCAAGAATTGCCAGCATTTTGCCAGTCTTACTATATTCATACCCCTTGACCTTTTTATGCTGTACCCCTTTCCCCTCCTAGAAGATTTTAAAGCAGGTCTCATATCATTTCTCCCATACATACTTTAGTACATCTCAGCGGGGAGCTTCAAGATGGCAAAAACTGCGTCTGGTATGTATCCTGTGTCCTGTGTCCTTACCATTTAGAATGGTGCCTGGTGCCTATCAGCGCTCAGGAAATATGTTATTCTGAATCCACTGACTGACTGACCTAATGAACTGGCTTCAACTTTTCAGACTAAGCCTGTAAATTAACTGGAGAACTCTGGAATGTGAGTAACTGAACTCACTACCCCTCTATCCCAGGTGCCTTACTGCCTGGGGTTTCCAGGAGACTCTGGAATTGGTCTATCTTCATCAGACTTCAAAGTTGGTTTATTCTTAGCTAAGCATCTTTGATTTTGCAATTAAACTCCACTTTGAGGTGACCTTGGAGAGGGCAGACTATTAAGATATAGTTTTTACCTTGCTTGATTCCTGTTTAGTTCACGATTGCTGACTTGGAGGTTCTTTTTTGGTTTTTAATTATAATGTTGTATGTACTTAGGCCAAAATGATTCTGACCAAAAAAAATCAAAGTACAAAATACATCTGAAGCATTTTATTTAATACCATCTTTCTATTCCTGGTAATGGTATTTTATAAGACCAGTGCTCTAACCCCTGAGCTATGGAGCCACCATGGTAATGGTATTTTAACTGGACAAATGAAAGATAAATGAATGCATATTTTCTTTCTAGCAGTTGTGGTCATGTCTAAAACTCTAAATTTTGTACACTTTGAAGGGGACTCTGAGACTGGAATCTGTCACTAGATGTGGCATTTTCAGTTCTTACAAGGTAAAAAATAGGCCAAGTCTTGGGCTTTGGAAATCTCTAGTGGTAGAATGGTAGCTTGTAAAAATGCCTCTGACGTTTCCTTTTTTCCTCTTGATTCAGAAGTGGTATTTACCACAATGTAATAGAAACTATTTATTAACTAGTACTATTTCCAAAATTGTATTCTAAAACCTTTTCTTTCACTGCTCAGTTTTGCCGTAAGGTTAAATTGAGTTAGCTGGGTTTTCTGTTTGTTTCGTTTTGGTTTTTGCTGTTTCATCAGGAATTCAGAATCATA
This sequence comes from Tarsius wallacei, assembly GCA_963574415.1. Lineage (NCBI taxonomy): Eukaryota > Metazoa > Chordata > Mammalia > Primates > Tarsiidae > Tarsius > Tarsius wallacei. The sequence goes on from CAUYQG010152560.1 coordinate 24,627, forward strand.
ATTCTATTTCTGACTGTAAGATATTTTTACCACCTGGGTTTAGCACAGGATACTAAAGCTATCCCCAGTAGACATCGGATGACGGGTGACAGCCTGGACATTTAACAGTTGTTTCCACAGAATAATTTATGGGAATTGGCTTGGTCATGATGCCGGATTGAGCCAAGAGCATCTTTTCCATGGAAGGTGATGGGACTTGGGGGATATTTGGGGTTTAGGAGATGTGGGAGCTGTAATCCCACAGTGCCTCACCCTGCCAATGCAGTAGTGAATCTTCCTGTGGATTTTATTTTTGAGGCTGTGAGTGGGCAGGCTGTGGGGTTTCTGCTCTGGGCTCAGAGTCCTGGCTGTCACTTGGCATGACATGTGTGAGTCTGATGAGGTGTCTTGAAAAGCTGCCATAGACCCCAGAGATAGGGGCAGAGCTCCTGCAGGGGGAAGTGGGGAAAGATGGCAGCAAGGGAACTGAGGATTGCATGACTTCTGGCATGGCTGCAGGAGCCTCCTATGTGGAGAAGGATAGGGAAAAGGGAGCTGTGGAGAACCGAGGCTGGCGATTGGACCCCTGAGCCAGAGAGAGCCAGTTGGCTGGCCATCTTAGTCCTCTTGGGGTGGGGTCCAACAGAGGTTGAGGCAAATGTTCCAGGCTGAGAAAGCTAGGGAAAGGTGGGGGGCACAGCAGCTGAGTCTGCCCCAAAGAAGGTCCCTCATGGCGGAGGAGCCATGAACATGGCTGCAACGTGGCTGCCTGCCCTGATGGGTGGGGCAGGGCCAGTGAGTAGGGGAGTGGCCAGTGACCAGGATTTGGAAAAGAAACCACAGCGTGGAGCAGAAGCAGCAGCTCTGGTGACTCCTTGTGTTTGTTCATATATGTATTTATTTACTTGAGTCAGCATCTCACTTTGTTACCCAGGCGGGAGTGCAGTGGCACCATCATGGCTCACCACAGTCTTGGCCTCCCGGACTCGGAGATCCTTCCACCTTAGCCTCCAGAGTAGCTAGGACTACAGGTACATACTACCACACTCAGCTAATTTTTTTATTTTTTTTACTTTTTATTTTTTTGTAGAGATGAGGTCTCGCTATGTTGTCCAGGCTGCTTGAACTCCTGGACTTAAGCAATCCTCCAGCCTGAGCCTGCTGGGTTTATAGGCGTGAGCCACCACACCTGGCCTAGAATCCTTGTGCTTGGGCAATGGCATAGGGGTCTGTGTGATTCCTCCAGAGCGTAGGAGTCAGACAGCATGTACCTCCTTTGTACCAGTGCTTTGCCTGATGTGATATTTGCTCCCCACCACCACCTGCTCATTCATGCTCTTATCCCCAGTCTTACTTAAAAGGCAGGCTTCTGTGACTCAGAGACGTGAAGCCAGTCAACTCTCAGGAGGACACATAGAAAATAAGCAGCAGAACTGGGAATTGAGCACAGATTTGCTGCTGGTCTCGGGAGCCTCATCTTTTCCGCTACCTTAGGGCATTTTTCAGTTTCTTCCATGGAATCAGTGTCCCCAGTAAAGAAGCACCCACAATAGCTGAACCATGCACTCTTGTGCCCATACACACACACACATGCACACACTTTAAGGTCTTAGCTCTAGCTACAAACAAACTTACTCAAATCCGCGTGAATTTTGAAGTCTATCATCATTATTCAGCCATTTTTAAAAACTAAGAAAACTTAGTTCTGAAAACTCAGAACATCTCCAAGTTTTCTAGGGAAATAGGTTCCAAAAGAAGGTGTGTGTTTATCCCGAGGCTCTGTGCCTCTCTGGCTTAGCTGTGTGCACACCTCTAGGGCTGCGATCATACCAGGCTAGTCCCTGGCATGAGTAGACACTGACCGTGCTGGAGGCTGTCAAAGGAGAGTCAGGCAGGGAGAGCGCAGACACCTGAGAGTGTCAAGGGGGAATGGTGGATGTTCCCACTGTTCAACAAATGAAAAGCAATGAATAGGCAGAGATGTCAACAGTCCAGAAGCAGTCAGGCAGTTACACGATCGCAGCCATCTGGTGAACCTAACATATTTAAATCTAAAACTAGATATAGCCTCTTTCCCCAAAGTTTATTAAAGAATGTAGAGAAGATGGAGATTTGCATGTGGTACCTGCAGGTGAGGGTATGGAGATCTAGATCCTGGCTTAGAATTTCCCAATAAAGATTCAAGACATTTTCTCTTTATCATACACGTTAGCTTTTGCTTTGTATGAAGCTCCCCCGATTTACTGGCTTAAAACAGCAACCATAATGTTTGCTAGTGATTCTGTGGATTGGCCATGCAGTTCTCTCAGTCTGGGCAGACTCTGCTGATATCCTGTTGGTAGCATGACTGGAACAGGCTGGTCTAGGCTGGCCTCACTCGCATATGTGGTGATTGGCTGCTGGTTGTTTGAAGAACAGCAGGGACAGCTTGCCTTGGCTCCATGTGGTCTCTCATCCTCCAGCAGACTAGCCTCCGAGTCTTCACATCACAGTCTCAGTGTTGCATAAGCAGCAGAGGCAGACAAGCCCCAGTGCACAAGTGATTTCTAAACCTCTGCTTGCAACACATTTGCTGTCATCCCATTGACCAAAACAAATCCCTTGGCCAAGCTGAAAGTCAGTGTGGGAAGAGACTACTGCTTAGGCTGTGGATACAGAAAGCACGAGCAAATTGGGGGCCATTACTACAACAATCTACCATGCAATAAACTGGAGATTTCACTTAGCAAGTAGCAATTGTTTCCACCAAATGCCCACCTGAAGACAACTCTAAACCCTATACTGTGGTTAATCTCCATATGAGAAGACAGTGCCAAATAAAACCATAGTTAGCTGTTCTAGTGGCCACTCCTGCCAATCAGGGAGATGAGAAATACCCCAAGAGGCTGGAAGCAGGAAGTGGTTGAAGGACCAGGCGTGGCCCAGCAGTGGAAAAAAGGCCCTCACCTCACCTCCTATGTGCAAACACAGAGCAACAAGCAGGCAAATCTGGCCTCTGAGGTGATGAAGAGACACCACCACCCAGCCTCAGAAACCAGGGGTGGCTGATTTACCAGGAGGTCTGAAGGCAGAATTTGAGCTGGAGTTGCAGAGGGAAGGATATGGACCAGAAGACATGAACATGTAGCACTCAGCTGGGTTGGCACTCAACTTGGTTAGAGGTAGTGACTCATGGGACAGACACAGTTCTCGTTTGAAGGTATAAAGTTGGGAAACAATGCCTTTCTAAATGGGGCCCAGCAGACAGGCTCCTACAATGAAGGGTGACAAGAAGAAGGGCCGTCCTGCCATTAATGAGGTAGTGACCTGAGAATACACCAACATTCCCAAGCATATCCATGGAGAGTGAGCTTCAAGAAGCGAGCCCCTCGGGCATTTAGAGAGGTACAGAAATTTGCTTTGAAGGAGATGAGGACTCCATATGTGTGCAGATAACCAGACTCAATAAAGCTGTTTGGGCCAAAGGAATAAGGCATGTCCCATATCACATCCATTGCGGTTGTCCAGAAAACGTAATAAGGATGAAGATTCACCAAACAAGCTTTACACTTTGGTTACCTGTGTACCTGTTACCGCTTTCAGAAATCTACAGACAGTCTTCACGGATGAGAGCTAACTGCTGATTATCAAATAAGGTTATAAAACCACAATAAGAAATAAAATAGAATAGGGATCTGTTTGTTAACAGAGATTCTGGTTGCTGGACACACAGGCCCATTTGTGAGGTGTAAGTGTATTTTCATCAGTCTGTCAGCAAATGTTCTCTTGGGTAGAAAGTCTGACAGGCCCCTTAAAGGAGTGGTTTTCACACTCCCCTGCAGGGCACTTGGAGCGGGAGTGGGAAACAAGGGTCTCTGGTCTCTGACTCATTGCTTCATTCACAGGAGATGTGCTTTTTATAAATCAGCTTATTGAGGTATAATTCACATACCGTACAATTCACCCCAAGTGTACAATTCTGTGACATTTAGAGTGTTTGTAGTTATGAAACCCTCACCACATTAGCAGACGAGTTTTTGTCTGAGTTTGTCTATCAGGTCTCTGAAGGAGATTAAATTTGAAGGGGGGAAAGATTTGTGTTTGAAGTTACTGTTACAGTCTTACTGTAGCTTAAAGAACCTTTTCTAAAGAGACTGTAGTTTTTCAGGTTATCTCTAAAATCCCAGTAAATAAACTTGACTTCTAAAATGGATAGCGTAAAACCTATAGTAACCATTTGCTTTTTTCACAGAAAGGACATTTAGAGTAGCATTTGATCTTTTATTTATTTTTTTGTTTTAAGTCCTTTTGCACAGTTCTAGTGTGGTTAGAAGAGTTTAGAATGGGTGTGGTAAGGCTTCCCGAAAACCCATGGATGCAGCTGAAGTAGGCTCAGTGGTTCAGGATGAAGTGGGGGATCTCCAACTAGCAGATAGGGCTGGATAGTGTAGAAGCAAATCCTCTTGCACACCCAGGCTGCCCCTAAAAGCATTACTGGGTGATACATTACAATGATCAACGTTCAGATTAACAATTATAGTTAAAGAAGGCCATGGTCATCTTAGCAAAATGTTCATCAAAAAAGATTGATGGACCGGGCACAGTGATGCACGCCTGTAATCCCAGCACTATGGGAGGCTAAGATGGGAGGATCACTTGAGTCCAGAAGTTCGAGACCAGCCTGGGCAACATAGCAAAACCTCATCTCTTCAAAAATAAAAATAAAAAAATTAACTAGGCATGGTGGCGTATGCCTGTAGTCCCAGCTACTCAAGATACTGAGGTAGAAGGATCACCTAAGCCCAGGAAGTCAAGGCTGCTGTGAGCCATGATCACTGTGATCATGCCACTGCATTTCAGCCTGGGTGACAGTGTGAGACCCTGACTCAAAAAAAATAAAAAAGTTTGACAGTTGAAAGATCAAAGTTCATCGTAGGGTAAGCTGGCCTCTGTAGAGACATCCCTCCTTGTCTGGCACATTGTAAGTGCTCAATAAACAGCCTCATCCTTTACATTTTTCTGTGAAAGGTCATGTCTGTGAAATATCTCATTCCCTGTTGTTGTCCAGTAAACGAAGCATTCGTGAGCTGGTTTCCCCTTATTAACTGGAAGGGTGTATTCTCGCTTAGGCTTACTTGGGGGATAGAGTAACCATAGAGCGTACTGTTGTTCTCTAGCTAGAGGTACACACTCGTCCGCCAGGGCACTGGGCTAATCAGATTATGTTCAGTCGGCAGACTTGGTTTTCCACCTCTGAACACGTGTGTGCTGCCTCTGCTTCATTCACAGGACATGTCCCCGATTTGAGGTGAAACCATGAAGAGGAAATAGAACACATAATAATGCTTTTCCGCAACCGCTTCTTGCTGCTGCTGGCCCTGGCTGCCCTGCTGGCCTTCGTGAGCCTCAGCCTGCAGTTCTGTGAGTAGAGGGGGCGCTGCAGGTCGTGGGAGGGCAGGGGCTTCATTCTGAAGCAGAGGCTTAAGCTCACAGGCGGCCCCAAAGCCATGTCTTTTCTGTTTGTTTGTTTTTGAGTCAGAGTCTCTCTCTGTCACCCAGGCTGGAGTATAGCGGCACGATTACGGCCACCGCAGCCTCGACTTGCTGGGCTCAGATGTTCCTTCTGCCGCGGCCTTTCAGGTAGTTGGGACAACAGGCACATACCATCATGCCCAGCTGATTTTTTGATTTATTGTAGAGAGAAAGTCTCACCAAGCTGCCCAGGCTGGTCTCGAACCCTGGGGCTCAGGCAATCTGTCGCCTCCACCTCCCAAAGTGCTGGGATTACAGGCATGAGCCACTGTGCCTGGCTATCCTTTGTCTTTCTTTCTTTCTTTTTTTTTTTTCAGTCAGAGTCTCACTCTGTTGCCCAGGCTGGAGTGCAGTGGCATGCTCACGGTCACCCCAGCATTGACCTGCTAGGCTCAGGTGATCCTTCCTCCTCAGCCTTCCAAGTAGCCAGAACTACAGGCATGCACTACCACACCCGGATAGTTTTTTTTATTTACTGTGGAGATGAGATCTCGCCAAGTTGCCCAAGCTGGTCTCGAACCCCTGGACCCAGGCAGTCCTCTCACCTTGGCCTCCCAAAGTGCTAGGATTACAGGCGTGAGCCTCTGCCCCCAGCTGTTCTTCTCTTTGAAATGAGCAATTAGATTGAAAACAACTAAGTTCTTTTATATTGGTGCTCATGGTAGACGGCAAACTGAGCTCCTGACCCACTGAGCGGGTTCTGGGAATACTCTTGATGCGTGCATGGGTTCCTAAACTGCCTGTGTATTCCCAGATTCTCCATTCAGATTCCCCAGGTGGAGCCTCTGAGTAGCCCAGCTTGATTTCTCGTGCTGAGCCACACAGAGCAGAGGTGTTTGGCCCACTGGTTGGGTCCTTGAGGGTTGGACACCTGCTTTGTGTTCAGTCTGCTGCAGGACTGGAGTTGTTTGGGGCAGGATGAGGGGATGAGGTCACCGGTATCAAACTCACCCCCTGGGCAGCAGGGGCTACACGTGGGAAATCACGTGTGGCAAGGCAAGTGCACTCCTGTGAAACCAAGCCATGGACCTCCATGCAGCATCTTTCACTGAGACCCTGTGCTCAGGCTGTGCACACTGCAGCTCCCCCAAGAGCGGCTGTCCCTTTAAAGACCTCCTTGATTGCAACCCAGTGGTGATGGCCTATGTCTTCTGGGAGGCCCTTGCTCTCTGCTTGGCATTCTCTACAAGTGCCCGCCTCTTCTCTGTGCCCAGATCCTGGCATCTTTCTGCCTAGAGTGTTCTCTTCTCACCCCCCACCTCCCATCCTCTGCCTTTCAGCCCTTGCCTCCTCTTTTCCTGGGACCTTCCATAAGCCCGCAAGGGTTTGGTGCATCTTTGGTATACATCAGGATACCTGTTCCTCTCCTTTCACTAACCGTGTTCAGTTCTTGTGTCTTTTCCTTCTATAAGACTGTCTTGTCTTCCTCTATATCCCAGGAAGCAGCACTGCCCAGCACATGGTAGATATTTCATAAATGTTTGTTGGATGCATGAATCTGTGCCTGCCCTGGAAAGCAGATGGATCCTAATTTCCTTTCCTTCTGTTGCTGTGCTCTTGGAGCTGTATGACGCCAGGAATTGTGTTTTTGCTGTCACCTGCCTTCCCTCTGTTTCACCGCCTCACCCTGATGGGCGGGCGACAAGCAGTTAGCACCCATCACCGCCCAGGACAGCTGTGCGAGGAGGTGGCATTTCTGTCGCACTTTGAATGATGGAAGAAAGGGCAGGTGGCTCAGAGAGTGGGATGTTATGAGTGTGCAGAGAACATGGGAACAACTTGGCGACAAGAATAGGCAGCTTGAAGAGTGGAGGTTTAGAGCAAGTTTCCCTGGTTCACCTCCAACTGTGACATATTCCCATGCACACATCTGGGAATGACAGCCCATTTCTAATGGTAAGGAGAATTAAAAATACTCATTTTATCCTCCCAAAATTGGAAAAGAGGTCAAAAAAAGGTGGGTGTCAGAAGTTTAAAAATATTCCAGATGGCTAATGAACTGTAAAATATGAATCCTTTCCAAAAGGGTGGTCGGGATTTCAGTAGTTTAGTTGTTTATAGCTTTTCATTTAAAAATGCCCAGCCTTTGGCTGGATGTTGCAGTCAGCCCTGATTTTTCTTCTGAGGAGCTGACAGGTTCTGAGACGTGGATGTGGGTTACTGGTGTTTGCTGCGTTTCTCCTGCATGAGCTGGTTCCACGTCACTGAATTGGCCTGTGTGTTTTGCTTATATAACTCTTCTGAAAGTACCTTCTGTTTTAGGAGAGCCAATTTTCAGCCATACTTTTTTAAGGAAAATTTTGCAGGGTAAATTAGCCTGGCGGGGTCTGAGCTCTTTATTCTTGGATACATTGGAGTTCGGAAAGATATTAGGACATGGACGTTCCTACTGCTCTTCTGCTTCTAGGTAAACTGTAACTGGAATTTTCCCATTTCTATAGAAATGGGGTTTAATTGCTTCATTTATTTATATGCTTTATTGGTTGCTTATTATTATGGTGTCAGAAACTGCACTAATTCATTATACAAAATTGTATGCTGATGTAGCACTTATGTTCTCATTCTTACCCGAAAATGTATAAACTTTTTCTTTATCATTTCTTTTGGCTAATTTTTGAATACTAAATTAGCATATATAGTTATGTGAGGTCATATATTTTAGGCAACCAAATAGAGCTTAGCTTTCTCATGCATTAAGTGAACAGTATAGTTTTATTTTCTGAAATGATTATTTTATTTTGTCTTGTTGGTAGTTTTCTTATGTTTTGAATATGAGAAAGATATGACCCACGTTACAATTCAAACATCATTGTTAACTGTTGCTTAAGGGCTGTTTAAATAAGTATTTCTTCGTCTTGATACAGAAAGTTTGTCATGACCCCACATAAATGTATTAAGTGCTTATGTGTGTTTGACATTTTTCTACACTGTGGGGGTGGAGGTAGTAGGGAAGGATACAAAAAAGATTAAGATACCGTTCATGTTTTTCAAAATAATTTCATCGTAAATGGTACTAATGAATTTGCTATATGCTGATAGACCTTAATAAAAATCATTCCTTTTGTGTTTTCAAGGCCTTGATGTTTTAAGTTGAGAAATTAGGACATTCAGAAATTACTGATATTTGAATTGTAGAAGGGAACAAACAAGGCATAAATATTTTTAGTTATTGTTGTTAAAATGCACACAAGTGGAAAAACAGCTTCTCTCAAATTAAAGGACTCCTTTAGTGCAACAAGGAAAGACCTTCAGGGTGTGAGGACTGTGAATCATGAGTTATGTTTCTGCTTTTTCTGCTCATTTGTAATCTTCCACTTTACTGCTTTGACCCAGTGTCTCCTGATGCTAATTTTGTGCTCATTCCACCATGTTCCAGCCAGCATTCCCAAAATGGCGCATGACAGGAGCACACAGGCTCTGGAATCATTGCATTGGATTGAATGTCCCACTAAGCACCCATGTGCCCTGTTTCTTCTTCTATAAAATAGTGTTAAGTATTGCTGCTTTGCAGAGTTGTTCTGAAGACAGAGACTTTTGGGAAAACCCTTGGCTCTTAAAAGCCTGTTTCTTCTTCTGTAAAATAGAGTTAATTATTGCTGCTTTGCAAGGTTGGTGTGAGAACAGAAACTTTGGGGGGAAACCCTTGGCTCATGGAAGCCAGCATCAATCTTTTGAGCAAACCAGCACAGAACTCCATGAGAGTGCATCATTATCAGAAACCAGGGCTCTTCGTGTTCAAAAAGTTGCCAGCTTCTGTAACTTCAGCCACTTGGTGTGGAGGATCATACGTGTATTTGTTTCTAATTGAAGTACATTGGCCATGAGGGGAGTTAATGTATACCGAGCACATGGCACCTATCTATGGAGTCACCCCTCGTGGGCAGGGTCCCCAGGGACCAAAGCAGGCTCAGAGGGAAATGTTGAGGGTGAATTGGAGTTTCAAGATCCCAGCTGGAAGAGAGAAGAGTTAACCTGCAGAAGTGAAAGGGGGTCGTCTTCAGTATCTGAAGAGCCCTGCCTGCAAGGGGAGGCAAGCCTGTAATGTGGCCCAGTATGAACATGGAGACGCATTTCAGTTAAGTGTAAAGTAGAACTTCCTTAAAGTCAGTGCCATGCAGAGATGGAACCAGTGGTGTGTTCTCCATCACTGCAGTCTTCAAGCTCTGGGGGTTGCTCTCCGAAGAGAAGCATATTGTGCAGGTCACTGGACCTGACCCCATTGAAGTTTAGTTTCCAAACTCCGAGATTTTATGAATTTTATTTTTCCTTGTTGATCCAGTGCCATGAGTATGTGCAACTTTGTCCTTCAGCAAATGTTCCTTGAGTTTCCACCGTGTGTTAGGCCCTGGGGCTGGGAGTTTAATCCTTCAAGGCCCCAGGGAGTTCTTTGTCCAGTGAAAGAGAGTTGTGGGCAGACACTGGGAAGACCACGTGCAGTGTGGTGTGCTAGGACAGGGAAGAGGCGGCCACACAGCAAGGTGGAAAGGATCATGAGCCCTGGAGCCAGACAACCTGGCTCAAATTCCTGTCCTGCCACTTACCAGTTGTGTGACCTCAGGCAAGTTATTTACCCCTCCGTGTCCTGGCGCCCTCATCTGTAAAATAGGGACAATGATAGTTCCTATTTTATAGAGTTGGTAAAGGATTCAGTGGGCTAATGTTTGTAAAACACCTGGAACAGTGCCTGGCAGATAGTAATCACTACATGTGTGTTTGTTAAATGAGCTAGAGATTATTTATGACAGGTGGTATGGGAGGATAGAGGACAAGAACCCTGTCCAGGCTAGGAGTCAGGGAAGACTTCCCAAAGGTGGTAGCATCTGATTTCGTCCTTGAGGGAGGCTAGGAGTAGGTCAAGGAGGCAGCTGGAGATGGCACTCTTGGCAGATGGAGGTGGGTGTGCAAAGGCAGAGCAAGAGAGCAGGCCTAGGCAGGTCACTGTGTGTAGCTGCAAAGTGGGACCAGAGGCCAGGACCCACCTCCCATCATCATGCAATATTCTAAAGACTGTGGGGAACCACTGAAGCAGGAAAGGCATCCTCAGAGTTGTATCGTGGAAAGACCACATGTTTTCCAAAGTGTGGTTTCCTGCACACCTTGAGCAGAATCACCTGGGGAGCATCTTAAAAATACATGTTCCAGAAACAAAAAAGAGCACTTTTTTTTTTTTTGCCTCTCCCTACAAAATCAAAATCTTGGTGGGAGTAGGACCCAGAAATGAACATCTTTAACAGACTCTCTGAGTGAGTCTAATGTGTGGAAAATTCAGGAACTACTAGCCCAGAGGCTGCTGGGAGGCACCTTGGGAGCTGTTCTGCTCTTCCAGTAAAAAGCTAACAGTGGCCCAGGTGAAAGTTTTGACCCTGTGAGGAAGAAGCAGAGCCCGGAGACATCATGGTAACGCTGGGGGACTTTGAAGCTACATACGAAGTAAGTCCCCTACATACGAATGAGTTTCATTCTGAGGGCAGGCTCGTAAGTCCAATTTGTTCTGAAGTCCAACAAAGTTATCCTAAGTACCCAACTAATACAACCGGTTACAGAGCACTGAACTATAATACGTTTATAATACTTTTCACACAGATAATACATAAAAAACAAAAGAAAACCTTATTAATCTTACAGTGTGGCACGTGACAATGTGTGCCAGGCACGTGAACTAACTTACCTGGTCGCACATGTGAACACACATTGGCATCTTTGAAAGTTTGCAACTTGAAGGCTCACATGTAGGGGACTTACTGTAACTGGGTAGTGTCAAGGGGCAGGATGATGTGGTAGGGGGAGTCTGTCATGGCACTCAGCAGTCTGGCCTGGGTAGTTTAGTAGATGCTTCGTTCATTCATACATTCATTCACATAAATGTCTCATCTCCATCTGGGATAAGTCTGTGGAAGGCTGAAGGAAATACCCAGACCACAGACATGTCAGGTGGTGGCTTCTGGGTCTGGAGGGAGGGGCCAAGGGAGAGAAGTGGGACGAGGCCAGGCAGCAGGACGAGCTGGGGGCAGAGCAGGAAGGAGAGCGAATTGTGGGAGTTGATGAGGGGTAGAGGCATCGTTGGTGTTACCGGAGGGCAGAGTAGATGTGCTGTCTCGCCAGAGGGTAGACCTTAGGCTCTGAGGCCTAAGAGAGGCCCTGTCAGGCCACCATGTGGGGACTTTGTGTTACTGTTGGTGAAGCCCTGGCTTGAGAGGACCAGGTCTCCTTGGTGCATGTGGAAGCCACTCCAGACCCGCAGCCTGTGAACTTGTTTTGTTTGGCCCAACCAGTGTTTTTAGATTTGTAAATGTATTTGCCAATGTTTTAAACCTAGGTAATTTCATGTAAACTTCCAGCCCCTCTTTTAAAAACCAGACTCTTCAGCAACCTGTGGCCCACAGTCTCTTGCAGGAACCGCTGGCAGGAGGAGTTGGGCAGCTGGGCAGGGGCTGTCTCCCCCTCCAGGGGGGTGTGTGCTCTCCCGTCACAGTGCTCACCTGCCTGGTCCCTGTGATGTAGATAGAGGAGAGAGCCGAAGGTGAAATTCTGGGCAGACAGAGGAAGAGAGGCCTCAAAGGGGATGGCACAGCAGCAAACAGGTAAGGCCTGTAGTCAGGAGTGGTCTGGAAGCCAAGGAGGCAGGTAACCTGCCTGGAAGTTCCCAAGTGGGCAGTTGAAGAGCCCCAGTTTAACCATCTCTGTGGGGAGTGGAGGGGCAGAGAGAGTGAAAAAGAGAGAGTGAGCAAGGAAGGAGAAGAGAGAAGAAGGAGGGAAGAGAGGGGAGGAGAGGAGAGGAGAGAAGAGAGGGAAATGTTCTGTAGTTTCCCTGGAAACTAACCTACAGAGCTATCATTTTCCCTGTAGCCCCAGTCCCCACCCCCCTCCCTTTTTTTTTTTTTTTTTTTTTTTTTAGTTGGAGTCTCACTCCGTCGCCCAGACTGGAGTGCAGTGGCCGCTCCCGGCCCCCGCAGCCTCGACCTGCTGGGCTCCGGCGATCCTTCCGCCTCGGCCTTCCAAGGAGCTGGAACTACAGGTGCGCGCTACCACGCCCGGCTGATTTTTTGATTTATTGTAGAGATGAGGTCTCGCCAAGTTGCCCAGGTGGGTCTCAAACCTGCGGGCTTAAGCAATCCACTCACCTCAGCCAAGGCGTGGGATTACAGGCTGAGCCACCGAGCCCGGCTAGTTCTTATTGATTTTAAAGCAATTACTTAAACTCTTTATGCCACATTTTCAATATTAGTAAACTGGTATGATAATAGTATCTGTCTAATAAGATCATTATGAAGATTGAGATACAACTTGTAAAATTATTAGAATGGTGCTTGGCACATGGTTCCCAATAAATGTTATTTTTATTACTATTATTATTATTATCCTGAGAGAGAGCAGGCACAGCTGAAAACAAAACAGTCACTTCTTAGCTTTGCATTTTAGAATGCTTTTAAAGGTTTGTATTTGATAATCTGTACATGAAGTCTGTAATAGTGCGACATCAGCAAAAATGGTAGAGTAAGGCCCTTATTACAAAAATTCCTTCCTCCATGAAAGCAGTGAGAAAAATTGGAAAAGATTTTCAGAATAAACTTTTTCAAAACTCTGGAAATTAATCAAAGTTTACAGCAATCCAGGGGTGTTTATTCAGAAAACAGTTAAATCTCTGTAAGAATAATGAGCTTACGGAACTCAGTTCTTTGTTTCTGTGATAAATCGCTGAGTATGATCGACTCTAAATCCATCCAAGTTGCTGCAAAGTCCATATGTTTGTCCTTATTTATGGCTGCATAATATTCCATTGTGTATATGTAGCACATTTTAAAAAATCTAGTCCAGCTTCGATGGGCAGCATGGTTGGTTCCATGTTTTTGCTATTGTGGATAGAGCTGCAATACACATACGTGTGCAGGTATCTGTTTTGTAGAATGATTTGAGTTCCTTGGGGTATATTCCCAATAGGGGAATTGCTGGGTCATATGGAATTTGGTCAATTTCTAGTTCTTTCAGAAATCGCCACACTGTCTTCCAAAGAGGTTGCACTAGTTTGCTTTCCCACCAGCAGTGTAGAAGAATTCCTTTTTCTCCACATCCTCACCAGCATCTGTTGTTGTATGTTTTATTAATGATGGCCATTCTTACCAAGGTTAGGTGGTATCTCAATGTGGTTTTGATTTGCATTTCTCTAATGGCCAATCTCTTTCTTATAGTATTATGATAAATATTCAGGGTCTGCTTATAAATGAGTACATTGGTACTCAGATCTTTGTTTCTGTGATAGATCACCACGAATTATAGACTCTAAATCCATCCAAGTTGTTGTGAAGTGCATAATTTTGTTATTCTTTATGGCTGTGTAATATTCCATCATGTATATGTACCACATTTTCCTTATCTAGTCCACTTTTGATGGGCAGTAACAATGGGTCCATGTTTTTGTATTGTGAATAATGCTGCGATAAACATGCATGTGCAGGTATCTTCTTGGAGAATGCTTTTAGTTTCTCTGGGTATATTCCCAGAAGGGGGCTTGTTGGGTTGTATGGAAGGTCAATTTTTAGATTTCTTAGGAATCACCACACTGTTTTCCACAGAGGTTCTACCAATTTACATTCCCACTAACAATGTAGAAGCATTGCTTTTTCTCCACATCCTCACCAGCATCTGTTGCTTTTTGTTATTAATGATGGTCATCCTTAGGATGGAGTTAGGTGGTATCTCAATGTGGTTTTAATTTACATTTCTCTGATGATTAGTGAGGCTGAGCATTTTCTCTTGTATCTGTTGGCTGCTCGAATGTCTTCTTTTGAGAAGTATCCATTCATATCTTTTACCCACTTTTTAATAGGGTTTTTTTTTCCCCTTTTAGCACATTTGAGTTCCTTATAGACCCAGGATGTTAGGCCTTTGTCAGATATACAGTTGGCAAATATTTTTTCCCCATTCAGTGGGCTGTCTCCCCACTTTCTTGATGATTTATTTTGCTTTGCAGAAGCTTTTCAGTTTGATGAGGTCTCACCTGTCTAGTTGTTTTGTTTTTTTAAAAAATTGTTGTGTAGCTTATATTGTTTGTTCTTATTGTTAGAGTAGGAGCTCCTATCTACAGTGACTTTCTAACTGGAAGTAGAAATTCTGCCATAGATATAAAGGCAAATAAAGCTTATAAATATCCCAAGGAAATATTATTTTTCTATAAATATACTTAAAATGAAAAAAATCAAGCACCAAAACTTTTCTAGGCATGAAACTGCTTTAATTAAATTAACAAAAGTTCTCAACTTTGGAAGCATTATAGGGGTCTGAAATCTGTGAAGATATAGATATCGTTAAATCATACAATATTTTACTTATTTTTATTTATCTTTGTCCCCCCTTCTTTATGCATGATTGCCCACAGGTAGTCACTTCAATAGAGAGCAGTCACTAAGAATGTATTCCTAACCTTTGGGGATGCCTGCAAGATTAATTAACTTATTTTTGTCTAGACAATGGGATGTAGGTCATACAGACCCCCCTGATGTTATCTAGAAGTTTGGTTGGCTGAGGGATGTGAGCAGCTTTGAACAGAGGATCTCACCTTGTGTACATCTTTCTGCCAAGCGATAGGCGTAGTTAGATAATGACAGCCATTATTCCCTGGTTTGCTTTTCTATAATTGCCTACTCCTCAGGATTTACTTAACTGGTAGTCACAAGATTTGTGATTTCCCTAATTGCTCCTATAGATAACATCACTATTGTAAAACCTAAGATTGGCTTTGAGATATTTTTCAGATTTTTCATTTGGCAGACCAACTGATACCAAGTGAAACATAGACCCATGACCCCATATCAAGGAACTGACTTGGCTAGTCTTGTGATCCTCACCTCGGTACTGACTTAGTGCACAAAGACAATTTTGACACCCTTGTGACTTCATCCCTAACCAATCAGCAGCACTCATTCTTTGGCCCCCTACCCACTTAAACATCCTTAAAAACCTTAGCCTCCAAATTTTGTGGGAGATGAATTTGAGAAATATCTCCAGTCCTTTTTGTTTGGCTGACTTGTGATTATTAAACTCTCTGCTACAACATCTGCTGTCTCAATGTTTTGACTTTTCTGTGCAGTGGGTAAAAACCTGGTCAGATGGTAACATGCACATGGAAAGCCAAAGAATAAAAAATGAGAATCAACACTTTCAAGCTCTCAGCTGTTGCATTTACTCTCTGATATTAAAAAAGTCCTAATTATCTGCCAAATGAGATAATAATACATTGATTAAATTTTATTCTTAATTGAAAAATTAAAAATATTTATTTAAATTTCAATGTAATGTTAATTCTCTGGAAACAGATATAATGTAAATATCAGGTATAATTTTTATTCAATTTGTGAAGCCAGAAATTTTCTATACACTTCTACATGTAACAGTAATTTAAATTTTGCTTTGGTTACAAAAAAATAGAAGTAATAGTTTTAAATGGCATTTTTATAATTGGCCTGGGGTAACTGTTTTTTTTCTAATAGACAAGATTATTGTGAGTTTTGAGTGCTTGCATTTTTTCTCTATCAATCATTTTAATATAAATTAAAAAAACAAAGCCCTCAATTTATAATAAGTAAAAATATTTAAGAAACTCTAACATTTATTGCCTAATTTTAAAAATATTTTTATTATTCCAACAAAAATTATATTTAATATAATAATTGAGATATAAATAGATGTTAACATATAATATAATTAATAATATAAATGAAGGAAGAATCACAGAAGTAGAAGAGTTCTCAGAAAATATCTGGCCCCAAAATATTAATTTACAAAAGAAGTTGTGACCCAAAAAGTGAATGTGTCTAAACTCACACAACTAATCAGTAGCAAAGCCAAGACTAGAAATCAAGTATTGTGGGTTTTTATACAAATCTTCACCCTATGCAATGAACTGCCTCTCATGGTGGCAATAAATACGTCTTTGACTATTAGCAGAAGCTGAGAGTAAAGAAATTTTAAGACTCCATAGCTTTGAGAAGGAGGAATCTAAAAACTCAGTGACCATTTACTAGGGTTGTGTTAGAGTTGTCAACACTACCCATGGCTCCTTTTCTTTGAAAACCCTTCCCTGCCCGCAGTGATGGCTCTGCTTCAGCTGTCAACATACTGAGCATGGTAATTTGTGGCTGGATGGACATCTGACCCAAATGTGGGCAAGTATTGAGTTATCTGTGTTGGTAGGTCCCTGAGAGGAAACCGATGGCACCCTTGAATGGGATAATACCTCTAGCATCCCATTTAATGAAGTAACTATTGATACATGAATGAACAGAGTAAATGCCCCTACAATAGCTTACTATAGCATGGAGGTGAACATTCTTGGGAATGAAGGGGCAAGGTAAGAGAGTAGCGATCAGAACTCAGAGAGAAGCTTTGGATGTAAGAAGAGGCCTCCTGACCAGAGCTGTGAATTTTGTTGCTGTTTTTGCAATCTAGGAGCACAGTAAATGCCAATTCATGATCTGACAGGTAGGGAGGAGGAGAAATAACTATCCAAATCTCTCTCTCTCCTTTTACTCTTTGATCCTTAGCTGACGTCTACTATTTGATAAACTCAACCAGTACCAAGAAAATAGAAAACGTATGTATTCAGTCTGCAAAGGGCAGCCTCCCATGGCAAAGAACAGAGTGGACATTGAGAGATAATAGATTTGGCAGTGCAAACAGAGAATATTCAGCACATTAATTATTTTTACCCCTGGGGTGGACTATAGGTCTACATAATTCAGTTGTATTCTTTACAATGTTAACTGACATAAAAGATAAACAATTTCAACCGAGAATAACCTACCCAGCCAAGCTAAGCTTCATCAGTGAGGGAGAATTGAAATCTTTCCCAGACATCCAATCCCTAAGAACCTACGCTGCTACCAGACCACCTCTACAAGAAACAATTAAGAAAGTATTGAACACAGAAGAAAAGGAAAAAAGAACAACAATGTTCCTCACAAAAGTATAGGCAAAAGATTAAAAACACTCATGAACCGACT
>CAUYQG010152561.1:0-24492 GCA_963574415.1 Tarsius wallacei
TTTTTTTCTTCCAAAGCAACTTTTAATTTTAATAAATATAAAAAAAAAAAAAAAAAAAAAAAAAAAAGATTCCATTGGCTCTATAGATCAAGTTGGGAGGAAGTGATATTGCCAAAAGAGTGTATCTTCCTACCAATACACAAAGCTTTCACTTCATGTACTTAGTTCTTTGATTGCTTTCATTGGAGTTCTCCAGTTTTTATAACAGAGAAGTTGTACATATTTTGTTAGATTTATAGCTTTTTATTTCATATTTGGAATGTTAATGTAAATGGCATTATGTCTTTGGGTTTCAAGTTCCACTTATTCATTGATAGTATATAGAAATATAATTTACTTATGACTATTAATTTTCTATCCTACAACTTTAATATAATTGCTTATTAGTTCCAGTTGGTGGTGGTGGTTGATTCTTCTGAATTTTCTACATCAATGATCATGTCACCTCTGGATAAAGGAAGTGTTATTTCTCGTTTTCAATTTGTATACCATTTATTTTCTTTTCTTGTCTAATTTCATTAGCTTAAATTTCAAGTGTGGTGAAAGAGGACATTCTTGGTTTTTTTCCTAGTCTTAAAAGAAAACTTATTTTTCTATTACATGTAATAATAGCTATAGATTTTTTTGTAGATATTCTTTATAAAGTGGAGGAATTGTTATTTTATTTCCAGTACACTGAGAATGTTGTTATGAATAGTGTTGGGTTTTCCCAATTTATTTTGGTATCTTTTTATATTTTCACATAGTTGTTCCTTAGACTGCTGATATGATTAATTACATTTATTGATTTTTCAAATGTTAAAACAGTTTTGCATGCTTAATATAAGTCATATTTGGTTGTGGTGTATACATTTTTAATATGCTATTGGATTTAATTTGCTAATCACTTTCATCTGGAATTTTTACATCTATGTTCATGAGATATATGGGTATGTCATTTTCTGTCTTAAAATGCATTTATCTGGTTTTTTTGTACAAAATATTTTTCTCATTTTGGTAGATAGTTTGTTTTTGTTTTCAGTGTATAGAGACACAGTTAATTTTTTGTATGTTGATTTTGTTTCCTGAAACTTTACTGAATTTACTTTTTTGTTCTAACGACTTTTATGTTGCATTCTTTAGTGTTTCTACATAAAAAATCATGTAATCTGTTGAAAGAGATAAACTTATCTCCTTTTCAATTTGAATTACTTTTATTTATTTTTCTTGCCTGTTTTCTCTACCTAGGTTTTTCAGCATTTCAGTATTGAATGCTTTTTGGCATTATTAAAATGATTATATATTTTTTGTCCTTGATTCTAGCAAATGATGTATCATGCTTACTGATATGCATATACTAAACCATCCTTACATCCCTGGAACATATTTCACTTAATCATGGTGAATTATCCATTTAATGTATTGTTAAATTCAATTTGCTAGCATTTTGTTGAGCATGATTTCTATATTCATGAGAAAGACAGCCGGGCTTGGTGGCTCAGCCTGTAATCCCGTGGCTTTGGGAGGCTGAAGTGAGTGGATTGCCTGAGCCCGTGGGTTCGAGGCCCGCCTGGGCAACTTGGTGAGACCTCATCTCTACAATAAATCAAAAAATCAGCCGGGCATGGTAGCGCGTGCCTGTAATTCCGGCTACTCAGGAGGCTGAGGCAGAAGGATCGCCGGAGCCCAGCGGGTCGAGGCTGTGGTGGCCGGGAGCGGCCACTGCACTCCAGTCTGGGCGACAGAGCGAGACTCCAACTCAAAAAAAAAAAAGAAAGATTGGCCTGAACTATTATTTTTCTATTGTCACTTTTTCTGATTTTGGTATTGAAGTAATGATGAACTCATAAAATGAATTTGGAAGAATGCTTTCCTCCTTAACTTTTTGGAATTGTTTGAGTGAAATTCGTATTAGTTATTTAAATACTTGGTAAAACCCATCAGTAAAGACATAAGTTATTGGCCTTTTTTGATGAATTTTTTTAGTACTGTTATTAATCTATTGATTTGTAAGATAGTGGTATTAAAATATTCAAATATTTTGTACATTTGTTGATTTCACATTTTAGTTATATTTTTGTGAAGTTTTAAATGTCTGCTTTATGTGCATCAAGATTTGGAATTTTATGTCTTTGATGATTTTAACCTTTGATTAATACTAAATTATTTTATTTATACCTTCTAATATTCTTTGTCTTAAAATCAATTTTTCTGATATTAGCAGATTCACAGCTTTTTCCTTAGTTCTCAAGGTATATCTTTTTTATCCTTTTATATTAAAATATTTATCTTTATATCTAAAATGTTTTACTTTTATTATTGTAGTAATGTGCATGTACTTTTGTTTGCTTTAATAGATTTAAGTATACAATTCAGTGATGTAAGTTACATTTACTATGTTGTACAACCACCAACCACAATCTCCATCTAACTTTAAGTTATTTAATCACTCCAGTGCATATATCTCTTACACATGAGGGAGATTCTCCACATTTTTCCCTCTCTTAAGCTCCTGGCAACCGATAATCTGTGTTCTGTTTATTCTGGATACTTTTTGCAGATGGAGTAATAAAATATTTGACCATTTGTTTCTAATTTCTTTCAGTTTGCAAAATGTTTTGATGGCTCATTCACACTGTAACTTGCATAAGCTAATATTATATATATATTTAAGTTTCTATATATATGTATATATCGAGAGAGACTCTAAAATGATATTATTTACATTATTTTAAAATGTTCTCCTATATTTTTTCTAATGTTCTTCATTTCTTCCTGACTTCTATCTGGTATAATTAGTTTTCTTATACTTTAAATACTTCTTATAGCACTTCTTGCACTGCAAGTCTTTTAAAGACAAATTCAGATTATGCCTATTTGAAAGGGTCTTTATGTTGCATATATTTTTGACTTAATTTTTACAGAACTTTTTTGGGAGTAATCTTTTCTGTTTGGTTTTCAATTTGAATAATTTTTGTTGCAATTTATTCAAATTCAATGTTGTATAGTTTTATTCTTCTATATTTCACTATATCTCCCAACTAAATATCCACGCTTTTCTTTTTCTTAAACTTAATATATTAAAATATGTTTATAGTCCCTGTGTAATAATTTGCACCTCTGGGCTTTTTCTGTGTTTGCTTCATAATACAAGTCAAATTCTAGCTTCTTTCAAAGACTCATAATTATTTATTATAGTTCAGATATTCTGAAAAAAAAAACAAATTATACAATTCTTATTCCAGAAAAGACCAAAGAAAAAATGACTATGCTTACGTAGGTTAGGGTACTTGTACCTTCTCTATTTACCCCTTCAGAGATTAACACTACATATGATCATATTTAAGGGTTTAAACAATTTTATAATAATCTATTTAAATCTTTTTAAAAAATAATGTGCCATATGTACTTATCTGACTACAGTATTTGAAGAAGAAATTTGCTTGTTACATTATGTTCGACTTTTGTTCGGTAAATGATAAATTAGGCCATTGAGAGAGAAAAATAAAAATAAATAAACTTTTCTCTTTGGTACTGCTTACTACTCAATTGTTTTGAATGAGACTTTGTCGTTGTAGATTACTTCATGAAAACAAATCCAAATAGGCAAGGAAAGCAGCATACTACAAGTAATAGAAAAATGTAAATTTCATATTTATTATGTTGATAAATTAGATTTTAATGGTCTCAAGAGGCTACATAGTCCAGAGGTTGCTTTACTTATTTTGCCACAAGATGATTACAATTGATTTGACTGACTTGTAAGAAATTTTTTTTTTAAGCTGTGGGGAACAATTCAGGGTTAAGTATACAAACGGTCATGGTGTAGGTAAAGTTTGGACCTCACTTTGGTCTCCACTTCACCTGGTTTGAGATAAGGTAACCTTACTGATGAAGTGTGTTCCCCTTATTCCCCCTGGCAGTTTCCCACTACTGCTAATCCCTTTCTTATACCTTTATGATAATTGTTCAGGATCCACTTATGACTGAGAATATGTGATACTCAGTTCTTTGTTTCTGTGAGAGATCACTCAGTATTATAGTTGTTAAGTCCATCCAAGTTGCTGTAAAGTTCAAAATTATGTCCTTCTTTATGGCTGCATAATAGTCCACTGTACATATGTACCACATTTTTAAAAATCCAGTCTTCTTTTGATGGGCAGCACGGTTGGTTCGGTGTTTTTGATATTGTAAATAATGCTACAATAAACACATGTGTGCAGTTATCTTTTTCATAGAATGATTGGAGTTCCTCTGCATATATTCCCAGAAGGGGGATTGCAGTATCATATGGAAGGTCAATTTTTGGATGTTTTAGGAAATGACACACTGTTTTCCACAGAGGTTTTAGTACTTTACACTCTCACCCACAGTGTAGAAATATTCCTTTTTCCCTGCATCCTCTCCATCAAGTGTTGTTTTATGAGCTATTGATGATGACCCTCTTGACTGGAGTTAGATAGTATCTTAGCATGGTTTTAATTTGCATTTCTTTGATTAGTGAGGATAAGGATTTTTTCATGTATCTTTTGGCTGCTCGTATATTTTCTTTTAAGAAGTGTCTATTCACAACTTTTGTCCACTTTTTAATAGGGCTGCTTATTTTTTTTATTTTCAGCACATTTGAGTTCCTTATAGATCCTGGATATTAGTCCTTTGTCAGATGTACAGTTGGTAAATATGTTTTCCTATTCTGTGGGCTCTCTTTCCACTCTCTTGGTAGTTTCTTTGCTTTGCAGTATCTTTTCAATTTGATGACGTCCTACTTGTCTATCTTACCTCTTATGGTATGAGCATTTGAAGTTTTCATCAGTAATTGGTTGCCAGTTCAAATTTCCATAAGGGTGTCTCCTGCATTTTCTAGGGTTCTTATAGTTTGAGGTTTTAAGTTTAGGTCTTTGATTCATTTGGAGTTTACTTTTATGTATGGTGATAGGTTGGAGTCTTGCTTTAATCTACTCCATGTAGTCAGCCAGTTTTCCCAGCATCATTTACTGAATAAGTTTTATTTCTCCCCAGTGGTTGTTAGTACGCTTTGTCAAAGATGAGTTAGTTGACAAATTGAGGTTTTGCTTCCAGAATCTCTGTCCTGTTCTATTGATCTATATGCCTGTTCTTGTACCAATACCAAGCTGTTTTGATGATTATAGCCACAGAATAAAGTTTAAAGTCTGGATATGTGATACCTCCCACTGTTTCTTTTGATGAGAATTTGTTTTGACTATTTGTAGTCGTTTATGTTTTCATAGAATTTCTGTCTCATCACTTCCAGGTCTGAGCATAATGATGTTGGTAATTAAATGATTATTGCTAAATCTATAGATTGCCTTTGGTAGGATGGACATCTTAACAATGTTGATTCTTCCAATTCATGAGCATGGAATATTTTTTCATTTGTTCGTGTCATCTTTGATTTCTCTGAGCAGTGTTTCATAGTTTTTGTTGTAAAGGTCTTTCATTTCTCTGATTAGAAAGATGCCAAGGTATTTCATTTTGGTTTTGGCTATTTTGAATGGGACTGTGTTTTTAATTTGGGTTTCTGTTTCTTTATTGTTGGTGTTTAGGAACATGACTGTCTTTTGCATGTTTTTTTGTTTTTTTTTATTCTGAGATTTTGCCAAAGTTTGTTTTCAGTGCAAGGAGGTTTTTGACAGATTCTCTTGGGTTTTCAAGGTATAGTGTCATGTCATCTGCAAAGAGGGAAAGCTTAACTTCCTCTTTTCCTGTTTGAATACCCCTGGTTTTCTTCTCTTGTCTGATTGCCCTGCAAGAACTTCCAACACTATGTTGAACAAAACGTGTGAGAGTGAGCATCCTTGTCTTGTTCTGGTTTTCAGGGGTAATGGTTTCAATCTCTGTCTGTTTAGCAGTATGCTGGCTGTGGGTTTCTCATAGATGGCTCTTACTGTTTTGAGGCATGTTCCACCTATGCTTGGGTGTTCAAGGGTTTTTATCCAGAGGGGATGCTGGATTTTATCGAAAGTTTTTTCTGTATCTAATGATATAATTATGTGGTTCTTGTTTTTACATCTGTTGATTATTTAATTATATTTATTGTCTTGTGGATATTGAACCAACCGTACATCCTAGCAATGAAGCCTACTTGGTGATGGTGGATGATTTTTGAGACATGTTGTTGGATCCGGTTTGCCAGAATCTTGTTGAAATTTTAGCGTCTATGTTCATCGAGCATATTAGGCTGTAGTTCTCTTTCTTTGTTGGATCTTTTCCTGGCTTGAGTATCAATGTGATGTTAGCTTCATAAATGATTTGGGGAGAGTTCCATCTTCCTTGATTGCTTGAAGTACTTTCAATAGGATTGTTGTCAGCTGTTCCTTGTATGTTTTGTAGATTTCTGCTGGAAAGCCACTTGGTCCAGGGCTTTCTTTTTCTTTTATCTTTTTTTTTTTCTGTAGGTGTTTTCTTTTGAAAACAGTCAATTTCCTGGATTGTATTGGTCTATTTAAGATCTCAGTTTCTTGTTTCAATCTTGGAAGTTTGTGTGATGTCAGAAAGTCCTCCATTTTATTTAAGTTTTTGAGTTTGTTTCCATACAAGTGTAAATATTCATCTCTGATAATCTTTTGCATTACTTTGGGATCAGTTGTGACTTGATCTTTTGCATTTCTGATTGTGTTTATTTGGGCTTTCTCTCTCCTAGATTAGCTGGACCCTCTGATCTGAGAAAGCGTCAACACTCCTTGGGGCCCTGGCATGCTGGTCACTGAGCCAACTGAGATGTGACACTTCTGGGGGCTGGCTTGCCGGGCCACCAAACCGAGAGAGCTGTAATAATTCTCCAGGGAACTGGCAGAGCTGTAAACATTTCTTGGGGGCTGGCTCATCAGCCCACTGAACCAACAGAGCTGTAAACACTTCTTGGGACTCAGCTCACTAACATCCAAAATACGACAGCTGTAATACTCCCAGGGAACATTGTAGCAGTTGGCATCTCTGAGTTTTCAAGGCACCACCACAATCCCCTATCTGACGTCTTAGCATCACCAGCCACTACGTGGATCTTGGACTGGAAGTGCAGCTTTGGGAACTGCAACATCCCTTGAGGTTCCATCTCACCATCCTTCTGGGGAAATATGCCATCCCTCTCTGTATTTCCTTTTCATCAGACATGACACATTTCAGTTTTCACAATACATGAAGGGGAGTGTTATTTGAGCTTCACCTAATTTGGGTCTCTCTCCATCTTTCTGTGCCCTTTAGTCTTTCTCATAATACTGGGGGAGCCTGAGCATCTCTTACTTGTCCTTCTGCTTGTCAAAAAGGAGAGAATCTGCAATAGCAACTGTAGCTGCCACCGATTCAGGACTTGGTCTCATTTCGAGAAAGGTTGAGGCGATGTAGGGTTCCACTTGCTGTAGCTTGTCTTCAGCTGAAGAAAGAACAGAAATTAGTGAAGGATAAGAGCTGGAGACCTTGTTTCTCTCCCAGTCGGGTGCTGGCGGTCCAAGACTTTCCTTCCTTAGCCTTCTTGCTTTTTCAGGGAGTCACCCACCACGATCTAGTCTGGTCCACGGAGAGGCTCGGGGAGCTCAACTGCAGGTCAAGGTAGAGGATAGAGCTTAGTATTCCAGCCTAACGGGCCCCAGAAGTCTCATACCTTTCCCTGGGCCATTCAGACACCAGGGAGATGCCATGGCAAGAGCTGTTAGTGGTCACCAAGTTCCAGCACAGTCTACAGTGAGACACAGGTGAGAAGAGAGGAGAATGATGAAAGGGTGAGGAGGGGAGACACCCCAATAATATTGGGGCAAATCCCCCTGTGGGCCACCAGATGAAAAGGTAAACTGAGGCAAAGTGAACCGGTGCCCAAAACATGGGAAGAATGCAAGATTGCAACCAAGCAAGAAGCAGAGGGAAGTGAAGTTTATTATTCATTCACCTTTCACAGCTTGGAAAGGACACTGACACTCAGAGGCAAGTGTGACATACAAGGGTCAAGAACTGGGTATATTTTATGGCTTTTGGAGTAGGGAGGGTTTGGGCCTGGAGGGGTCTTGGCCAAAAAGAATTTCCAGGGCTGCGGGTCTTTGACGTTGATTTTAGCCATCAAGATCTTAACACTACCAGACAATAGCATTTCATACCTACATGTAGTGGGCAGGTCCATCCACACAGAGGCTTCTCCATGACCCCTGCACTACTGGTCTGCAGAACAAGTCAGGGCAGGGCCAGCAGCATGCTCCTGCTGATAGGGCTGCGTGTGGACAGACAGATGTCAGGGCTGCTGGCTCCCCTCTGCTAGAAAATTTATTGACAGAAATATTTTCCTAGATGACTTGCATATTTTGATTTTTAAAATGGCATTTCACAACCTACAAGAAAATTCATTCATTTATATGGACTGAGGTTGAATCAAATGAAACTAAGAAAAATCTGAATGATTATGTTCTTCTGAGGAATATCCAATTAACTAAGAGTGGCAGTGACTAAAAAATAACATCGTGAAACAAGAGTCGTGAGACCTTGGTTCTGGTTTAAATTATAATAAACTGTTATTCCACAGATAGAAAGGGTTGTTATAGTCTATGTACAGTTTTTAATTGATTTGGTCTCCAGGTCAATGCCAAGGTATCTTATAATAACTGAAAAGAACTTAAAAACAATGCCGGGCTGGGTGGCTCAGCCTGTAATCCCGCGCCTTGGGAGGCTGAGGTGAGTGGATTGCCTGAGCCCGCGGGTTCGAGACCCGCCTGGGCAGGCGAAACCTCATCTCTACAATAAATCACAAAAATTGGCCGGGCGTGGTAGCACACGCCTGTAGTTCCGGCTACTCGGAAGGCTGAGGCGGAAGGATCGCCGGAACCCAGCAGGTCGAGGCTGCGGTGGCCGGGAGCGGCCACTGCACTCCAGTCTGGGCAACGGAGTGAGATGACAACTCAAAAAAATAAATAAATAAATAACTTATTCATTGGAGCATAATTGTACATATGGGTCACTTTCTGTTTATAATATTGCTGGAGATTTGGGAGGGAAGTGATGCTATTAAAAAGATGCAGTTCACAAAATGGAGAGGGAAAGTGTCAACTGCTGCAGTTATTGATTCCTGCTATGTAGCAAACAAACAAAGACACTAAGTGGAGATATAGTCTACGATTAGGGAGCTATCATTATCATCTTCAATTTATAGATTATTAAAATGAGGTGAAGAAAAGACAAGCCAGACACATCTGTCTGGCTCTAAACCACCTCGGGTTTGTTTTGTTTTTACTATCACACCAAGGCTTGAGAAGAGCTGCAGTGATGGTTTGCAGAGTGGATTGGAGAGAACTGGAATCCCTGTGTCAAGGCATACAGGTAGGGAAGATTTTTCTTCTACATTTCCTCCCTATGATTAATGAAGAAATCTGCGTCTAGGGAATGTGAAATGCAGCTGTTTCAAAGATAAGGCATTGATTAGAGATTTGAAGGCCCTGATTAGAGCTTCGAAGTGGGAAAAAATATGTGATTTCCTTTGCTCTGGAGATATGGACAGTGGAGAATATGGTAGTAAGCAGTTATCTGGAGTGAGCTGAGTCTAATGAACACAGTTACAAATCTTCTTGTCAAATCCACCAACACCAAATTCAGAGTGCCACTTTCCTGCTACTACCCTATACTTGTTAAGGGAAAGAAAAGAAGTCATACAGGTAGCACTAAGAAGAATGTACTCAGCATGGAAGAAATGAATTGATGACTGTCTTCAAAGGATGTCCTCTGGGTTTAGAAGCAACTAAAAAAAGCTCACTGTTACATTGTCAACATATTTTCGAAATCATATTGCACAACACAACAGCCTCTTATCTGATGTAGAATACTTTACAGGCATTTTTATGTATTCATATTTTTTAAAGTACAATATACTATGAAATGCCACAATATACAAATGCATATTTTTTAAAAGTTCTAATTTGTAAATAATTTTTTTTTTTTTTTTTTTTGAGTTGGAGTCTCACTCCCGGCCGCTCCCGGCCACCGCAGCCTCGACCTGCTGGGCTCCGGCGATCCTTCCACCTCAGCCTTCCAAGTAGCTGGAACTACAGGCGCGTGCTACCACGCCCAGCTAATTTTTTGATTTATTGTAGAGATGAGGCCTCGCTTGCCCAGGCGGGTCTCGAACCTGCGGGCTCAGGCAATCCACTCACCTCAGCCTCCCAAAGGCGCGAGATTACAGGCTGAGCCACCGAGCCCGGCTTGTAAATAATTTTTAAGTAAGATAAATATATATGATATTCTGACAAAGGTAGCCACATTTTAGCATTATTTTGGGAGTGTTTTTTGCCAATTTTAAAATTTTATAATATAAGCAACATGTGTTAAACACACCTATAGAATGTTCACCAAAACTTTACCTTGTTCATGGCTGCTTTCCAACATTACTGCCAGCTACTCAATAATATAGTTTTTATACTATGACCATGAACTTGAGAATAAGTTAGGAATAGTGACAACAGTTACAGTTTTTAAATCAGAAAGTAAATTCTCTGTGTGTAGAAATGTATAAAAATATAAACAATAATATAGAGAATTAATATGCTCAATAATTGAGGGAGAGAAAGAAGATAAAGAATTAAAATGACATTGCACATATTACTCAAAACTCTCCAAAAAGCCCTACTAACACAAGAAACGAAATACTTAAAAAAGAGCCACGACTGAAGAAAAAATTCATTTTTATCACTGCAGGCATAAACAAAAAAAGTTTACATATAAGCAAAGTTATATTTTTCTTAACTATTGCTAGTATATTTTCAAAAAAGCTAGAATCCAAAATACATTGTGCCTTCAGATATTGCTTTTAACATTAATGTTAAATAAAGAGTAAATCATTTAAGGTTGGAAACAAGATAATATCTGATGAGGCTGAAAATTTACCATGTTGCCCTAGGTGCTATATATTTTCTGAAAATAACACTGATCTAAGATCAACTACAACAGATGATCCTGATGAAGTATACATGGATCTTTTTGCTTTTGAGTACAACCTCATGTAAGTACTTCTGATTCCATAAAAGTATGTAAACACCCTTCCATAATGTAGGCTTTCGACCTGCTTCCATCTAAATATGTCAATATATTTTACCTCTAGAAAATTCTATATTCAAAAATGGCAGATGAGAATAATTATAGTAAATCATAGTATTTCTATGAATATAAGCTTGGATGACCTTCAAAACAAGTAAAATTTATCAGGAAATATTAAGAAAATCACCAAATTTTCCCAGTGTAATATTTTCGATGTGGGCACAATTAATAATGTCTTGTTCAAGCACAGATTCCTTAACATACATGGAACTGTAGAAGAAAGTATATTAACAGAACTTCAAATGAAATCCCTGAGTCCAAAAGTCTACAATTGAATCTCAGATTGTCACTGGAGACGAAGCAACTCAGTATCATGAAATGGCAATCATCACTATTCAATCTTTGTGATAAAAATAATTCTGCACACTCTACATTTTTTTCTCACCGTTTGCCACTATTTTGTCTTTAAACAAATGTCAATTATCTTCTACCTATTCACCTTCAACATTTCACTTGATGAACAGCTATTTCAACTTTTCCTTTGCTTT
Organism: Tarsius wallacei; assembly: GCA_963574415.1. Lineage (NCBI taxonomy): Eukaryota > Metazoa > Chordata > Mammalia > Primates > Tarsiidae > Tarsius > Tarsius wallacei. Next base: position 11,550 of record CAUYQG010152561.1, read on the forward strand.
GCATTGAAGCTTCTAACAGTAAGAAAGTTGTCACTACAAGTCTCCTTTTGTGAAAGGGGGATGATAACGGGAGAAAATTAGTAGAGTACAACTTAGAATATAAATATGCCCTATTTAGATAAATCCATCTGAGAGAGATTTAAACCCTGTTATCATTTGTGGTCTTCTAGTAGTCCCCAACCTTTTGGGCATCAGGAATAGGTTTCACAAAAGACAATACTTCCAGAATGGGGAGAGAGGTTGGGGGAAATGGAGGGTTGGGGATAGAGGGAACCCCTGTATAGTGTTGCTCATCAGTGTTTCTGTTGGGTTTTCTTTGTTGACACGTGGTTGAATTGTATACCCCTTGATCCTAAAAGTTAGTTAAAAAGAAAGCTCCGGAAAACCATGATGAATAGATAATAGGAATAATACAAACCCGCGAGCTCTGGCAATCCACTCACCTCGGCGAGACCTCATCTCTACAATAAATCAAAAAATTAGCCGGACGTGGTAGCGCACGCCTGTAGTTCCAGCTACTTGGAAGACTGAGGCGGAAGGATCACCCGAGCCCAGCAGGTTGAGGCTGCGGTGGCCGGGAGCGGACACTGCACTCTAGTCTGGGCGAGAGTGAGACTCCAACTAAAAAAAAAAAAAAAAAAAAAACAGAATAATACATAAACATTTATTGATAAGTCACTAAGATTTGAAGGTTATTTTTGACTCTAGCATAATACTGTCCATCACATCAGAAATTGGTATCTAGAAGTCAAATGCTGTGATACCAAAATGTTTTAAACTCATGGGATGCTGGCTTAGGGGCTGTGTGGTATGTGTCAAGAAAACTTTTAGAAAGTACTAGGAAGATGAAACCCAGGTTATATGCTGTGAACACTTGTTAAAACTGTCACTTGTTATAACTTGGAAGACAAATGTATGTACTTAATGAACTTAAGACTCCCAGTGGAAATGGTTGGAAAAAAAAATAGGTGGGGTCCTATTAGTTTAATTTGGCAAGATAACAAGGAAAAGACGAGATGAGAAATAATCAGTGAGTTTATACACAGAAACAGTAGAAAACAGTGAGTGCAAGCATTGCAAAGGCTATCATAGGAATAAGAGACAACCGCCTATCAAGGCCAACTGGTCTGTAAAACTGAGAAAGGCTTTGAGTGACAAAGTCAATTGAGCTCAGACTTGCAGTTGCAACTTGGCCGAGGTGTTTCAGAACAAAAACATAAATAAATTATTTGACACCTACTAAATCCTTTCTATTGGACATTTTACCACAATATACGAGGGACTAAAATTGTGGTTCTCTCACTAAAGCCACAAAGATGTGACATAACCATAATTGAAATGGCAGAAAGTGGAATGGAGAATAAAAAGCAAAGAAATATAGTAAATCTAAGGATTCTATTTCCTTTTCTATTAGCACATGAAAAAGCTTGGAATAAAAATGATAACAGATTCCTTAGTCTTAGGATGCTTATATTCTCAAAGAAAACATTATCCAGGACTAAAAAGCCTGTAGATATCTGAGGTTTAACTGACCTCTAGGCTATCTGGCTTTCACAAATAAAAACCTACTCTGACAATGCTGCCCAGAATCCATGAAGGCCTATATTCCTAGTCTTCAATGCTTCTTCATATGTACTTGAGGAGAAAATCAAAAAGGAAGTACCAACGAAGAGTGAAAATAAGAGCCACAGAGAACCACAGACTGGGAGAAAATCACAAGAACCAGAAGAGAGGTCTAATCAAGGAACATTCTCCATGATTAAGGTTTGGAATATTCACAACCTCTGCCCAGTGTTACTTCAGAATATGTACCAGCAAACTCTTAACTTTCTCCCTTTCTGATGGAGTGTCTTCCCTATATGTATCCTGTTCCTTTACCACCACTGAATGTTAGGTGAGGCATGTGGAGCAGTTAAACTGTTTTTAATTCCATATTCTCCACATCAGGAGATCTCGGTTGAGGTAGCAACAGCTCTGCATTATGCACCAAAGATGAAAATATCAGGATGGGCATGGTGGTTCAAGCCTGTAATTCCAGCACTTTGGGAGGCCAAGACAAGAGGATTGCCTGAGTCTAGGGGTTCAAGATCAGTCTGTGCAACTTGGCGAGACCTTGTCTCTACAATGAATCAAAAAATTAGCCAGGCATAATATCACGCACCTGTTGTTTCAGATATTGGAAGGCTGAGGCAGAAGAATCACTTGAGTACAGCAGGTCGAGGCTATATATATAATATATATATATATATCTTATATATATATAATATATATGTATATATCCATCGGTATCTTAGACTTTGAGTATGATTCTATGATTGAAGGGCTCTTTTGGATTGGCTCTGCAAGGCAGAGGTGAGTGTATTTGTGGGCAGAAAGGACAGTTAATTGAATATTTGATGAATAATTAATACCACAGTCGTTGAAGTGATTAGTACAGTTCGCCACATATTAGTAAGTCTTTTCCCTCCAAATAGTCAATGTGATTATACTTCTCTGACTCTTTGAAAACATGGGCATGTGACTTGCTTTGGCTAATGAATTAGAAGTGGAAGTGAACTGTGGCAGTTCTGGGTAGAAGTTTTAACAGACAGAACACAATCCATCCATTTACTTATTCCATTTGCCATAACACACGTCAACATCCCAGATATGACTCTGCTTCAGTCTTCAGACAGTAAAGTCTTCAGTTCTCCTTCAGACAGTAAAGACTGTGTTGAATAAACTGGTGAGGAATGTATAGTAACACAGGTAAAGGAGTTTAGCGAGTGTTACCACAGTATATTCTAATCGATCCTAAATGACTTCTTTCAGTTTGTAGTTCATAATATTATTCTCTAAACAACTACATTATAAACTAAAGCAGTGAGATGATGTACAAAAATAAAAATAAATAATCCAGTGTTACAAAAAGATGAATGGATCTTAAAAATATAACTTGAGCAAAGAAAACAAGAATTGTCATAATATAGAGTATGTGATCTGATTTCTATGATAAAAGCAGGTATAAATATATTGTTTAAGGCTACATCTATCAGTGGTAAAAAGTTGTTGGAGGTGATTATCAGAAGAGGGTAGTGATTATGTCTCATAGTTTCACCCTGCCTGGTAAGGGCACCAGAAAGAGTCTAGAGTGTTAGGCGGGTTCTATTCTTGCCTTGTGAGGTAGATACATGGGTGTTCAGCAAATATTCATTATGCTGCAAGTGTAAGCTTATGTGCTTGTCTCTATTTGTTTTATATTCCATAATAAAAGCGTGTTCATGAAAATAAATTGATATTTATCTATGCTGATAACACAAAACAAAAATCTATGTTTTCTAGAGTAGGAATAAATTTAAAGTCTTTAGTAAGGCTTATAAAATTTAGTAGAAAGTTATTTTAATATGTGTAGGGGCTGTGTTAAAATCAGAAATTATAATATTGAGACACTTTTTCTCCCATTCAATAGGTACACGTACATAATTTAATACAGGTTATAACAGAAATGCAAGTATACCAACTGTGGTAAACAGAGTAAAGGCCCCACCCACAAGATGTTCCCTTTATAATCCCCGGAAGTTTTGAATATGCTGATTTCTGTGGGAAAAAAAAAAAGGACTTTGCAGCAGATGTGATTAAGTAAAGGATCTTGAGATGAGATGGATGATTAGCCTGAATTATCCAGGTGGGCCCAATGTAATCACAAGGATCCTTATATGGAAAAGTGGGTTGCAGGGGAGTGAGAGAAGGCTGTGCACTATAGAAACAGAGCATAAGAGAGCTTGAGAACAAGAGACCAAAGGTGAAAGAAAGAGCATATGCATGAGGCAGGGAGATGGATTTGAAGACTCTATGCAGTTGGCTTTAGAAATGGAAGAAGAGACCATAAGCAATGCATGCTGGAAACCTCTAGAACCTGGAAAATGTGAGGAAAACAATTCTTCATCTCAGCCTTGAGAAGCAGCATATGCTAACACCTAGATTTTAGCCCTGTATGATTCTTTTCAAGTTTCTGACTTCCAGAACTATAAGAATAAATTTGTGTTGTTTTCAGCCAGTAACTTTGTGGTATTTTGTTACAGTAACAATAGAAAAAAGAAGATAAGGCCGGGCTAGGTGGCTCAGCCTGTAATAAAAAAATATATTTTTATTTTCTTATTTTCTTGATTTAAATTTCATCTGACAATATTGTTTAGAATTGGAAAAGAGATCCACATCTAGTACAATATATTAGTTCTTCCCAGAACATAAGTGCCATGTTCCTATTTAAATGAGATGATACTTCTTCAAGTGGATTGCCTGAGCCTGAGGGTTCGAGACTAGCCCTGGCAACTTGGCGAGACCTCATCTCTACAATAAATAAAAAAAATAAGCCTGGCGTGGTAGTTCCGGCTACTTGGAAGGCTGAGGTGGAAGGAAAAAAGGAAAAAAAAGAAAAAAAAGGAAAAAAAAGAAAGAAAGAAAATCGAAGATATCTACTGAGCTACATACATAAATACGTACTTTACACTATTCGGTTTTCTACCTACAGAATCTCGCATAGCATCCTGGCCATAGCTGAAGTTCAATATGTATTGAGAAATAAATGAATGAGGGATAAGATATGAAATGGGTAACCAGGTAGGAAAAAGGGAAGAAGAAAATGTTATGTAAAATTACTGTCGAAGAGATACTTTTAAATTAATCCTGTGATGAGTTTTAAGTGATAAATTTTATTATATTTATTTATGTTAAAAATCTTTTGAATGAAATATAAACATAAAATTGAATGAGTGTATAATTTTCATACAGCACATTGTGTAGGTAGTGTCAAATATATAGCTATAGATCTAGAAATGTAGTAATAAATGTATTTTTATTTAGAGAAAAATATGCTATTATTCCATACTTATGTAAGTCAACACACAATTTTTAAAAGAGTAAAGCTTGAAGACCAATTTGGATATATGAATTATGCCCTGTAAATAAAGTTACTTATCTGGCATTGTTTTTAGACATAGTTATTGAATGGTGATATCTCTGCCTCTTTTTTCTTTTCTTTTCTTTTTTTTGTTTTTTTTTTTAGAAAGCAGGATTTGAGAGGACAGAAAAGTTCCTACAGTGGGAGGGGGCTCAAAGGGTTGCCCTACTATTTTCATAGCCACTAACAAAAACTTGACATTTTTAGATGAGGTTTTCAAATTTATTAAATCAATCCCCTGTTAGTCTTCATTTTCATATAATTATATTTTGCACATATGGATCATAGAAAAAACCAGAAAACATCTAAGGAAGTTCACAAGTAATTTTAAATATATTACTCTGTGTTCTGGTTTAACAACAAGACTAATCATTTTACAACCGAAACACTTAGTTTAACTAAACATCACTATTTCAGCATGGCCAATTTATATAAATATGACACAAAATGTTAATGAACTTCCAGTTCTTATTTTTGGATTTTTTTAAAAAGTTGAGTCTCACACTGTTGCCCAGGATGAAGTGGAGCAGCACAAACATGGCTTACTCTAGCCTCGAACTCCTGGGCTCACGTGATCCTTTTGCTTCAGCCTCCCAAGTAGCCGGGAATACAAGTGCACATCACCACGTCCAGCTAACTTTTAAAATTTTCATAGAGACAAGGTCTTACTATGTTGCCTTGGCTGCTCTCAAACCCCTTGGCTCAAGCAATTCTCCCACCTTAGTCTCCCAAAATGCTGGCATTACAGGCAGGGACCACCATGCCAGGCCAATATTTAGGTATATATATTAGCATATTGAATATTCACCTAAAATATATTTTCAACTGGTTGTAATTTATTAAGTTTATATTTCGTTGAAAGCTACCATAAGAATTTGGTGATTTACATAGAGGCAACAGTTATAGCTGAGAGTAAGCAAATAAAATTAAAGCATTTCCTCAGCAATGGATGCTATCCAACAGCAATGATATTTTAAAATGCCAAATTAAGTTAATATAAACATATTAACTCATCCCTACTGACTATCCTCTACAGATTATCAATAAACAATTGGGATTAGTTATAATTATATATAATACATTATATTTAAGTTTTTATATTAGTGAAATTGTTATTAGAAGCATAATTACACAGTCAAATAAAAGTTTGGGAGATTGATGTACATATAGTTATACATAATTCAACACCTTTGAGGATGGCCAATATTGACTGAGTCCTTTAAAAAAAGAAGCATTCAACTAAATATTTTATTAAGTATCTTTAATAAAATCCTATTGACAATATTTATTTCCCCAGATGAACAGGATAACTTTTGCATGATTTACAGTTGTACAAAGCCTTGTATTACTAACTGCTTGATGATGGCAAATTATTACATTAGCACTATTTCACAATGCACAAAATTGTAACACACTGTTCACAGACATTTCATGTATAATTCTATTATTTAAAATATATTAAGATCAGATCCTAGTTAGATTTTACCGTATATATTTTTATTTTCTTATTTTTCCTGATTTAAAGTTCATCTGACAATACTGTTTAGAATTAGAAAAGAGGTTCACATCTGGTACAATATATTAGTTCTTCCCAGAACATAAGTGTCATGTTCCTATTTAAATGAGATGATACTTCTTCAAGTAATATTTATTATGTTCAATGGCTACATTTTCTGAGTTCAAAATCCATCTTACATTCCCAACGTCACTATCACCAGAAACTGCATAAGCAGGTTCTTATAAAAAATACAGACATGTCATACAGTGAATTTAAAATATTTAAGATCATTTTTTTTTTTTTTTTGAGTTGGAGTCTCACTCTGTCGCCCAGACTGGAGTGTAGTGGCCGCTCCCGGCCACCACAGCCTCTACCTGCTGTGCTCAGGTGATCCTTCCCTCTCAGCCTTCCAAGTAGCTGGAACTACAGGTGTGAGCTACCACGCCCAACTAAGTTTTTTGATTTATTGTAGAGATGAGGTCTCGTCAAGTTGCCCAGGCGGGTCTCAAACCCTGAGGCTCAGGCAATCCACTCACCTCAGCCTCCCAAGGCACGGGATTACAGGCTGAGCCACCGAGCCCGGTTTAATATCATTTCTTATGCTGAACCTTTGCTGTGGACTACATTCTTGCCTTCCCTGAAAATTCTTATATTAAAACCTAATCTCCAATGTAATCGTTTGTAAAGGTGGTTCCTTGGAGAAGTGATTAGCATCTGAGATGGAGCCTTCAGGAATGAGATTAGTATCTTTATAAAAGAGGTTGCTCCAGAGTGCTAGCCAGACTCATCTGACACATGAGAACAAAGTGAGAAGACACCATGAAATGGAAAGGTATCCCTATCAGACACTCAGTCTTCTAGTGTCTTGATCATAGAATTCCCAGTCTCCAGAACAGTTAAGATAAACTTCTGTTGTTTATAAGCCACCTAATTTATGGCATTTTTTTGTTATAGCAGCTTGCATGGACTAAGACAGTTTCTACTGCCAGTGTAATTTACACACCACTTAAACTCTGGAAAGACTAATTTAATTATTATTTCAACTTCCTTTTTTCTGTTCTAATTAAATTAATAAGATGTTTGGATGTATTAATTTCATTTAATTAATTAATTAACTAATTGTAATTAATTAAATACTAATTTAGTATATTTTACAGCAAGAAAAAGTGGTAAAGAGAAATTCATATAATAACAGATTAAATTACGTTCAGTCTATTTTCAAAGATTGTTAAAAATTTTGATGTTATAAAGACTAATATGAGCAAGAAATTTGCCACATATACACAGTAAATTAATACATATTTCAAAATGTGTTTACTTGCAAAATTTATGATGACTATTCTGTAATCAGTTTATAGACTATTTAATATTTAATAATATTCTTTGAACTTGGTTGTTGCATTTGTTTCAATTCATTTCTACCCATTATTCTTTCATTGGATATCTTTTCACTAGTCTTCCACACATACCCTCTAATAAGTTTTCTTTAATCCCTCTAAGATTTCCTTCTGATGCCTTGTATTTTCTGATACAATTCTGATTTAATTTTGTACAGTAATAATTATATTTACTGTTTCAAAGGTAGATTTAATTCAGTTATTATTGACCTTTTGTTTCATTATCTTGTTATAGCTAGTCAATTTTTAATTTCTCAACATATGCTTTCCAACTCATTTTCTTTTCTTGTCTTATAATGTCCAAATATTGAAATGTAGATTTTACTTTATATTCCATTCAGAATCAAATGACTTATCAAAAAGATCAATAAGTCATCATTTGAGGTTAATTCTGCTGTTTCTGCAGAAGCTATAAATTCCAACTTTTGGGAATAGTAGTATAAAGTGCTTAGTTTTGATTTTTGCTCATCCTATATTTGTCTTAACTCTTAATTAAAAAGAGATTTTAATCTTTTCAGTACATGCTGTGTGAGGAGTTCACTCTGTCTGCTCATTTGTTTGCTAATCAAGTTCCCCTGTCAGATGCTAAGTTGGAAGTCAAGGTGACATGTACAACCCTTAGACAAATTTCCTGTGAATACCAGGCATGCATTTATTTTAATACTGAAACAAAGAGAGACTTTATCTTCCTCTTGTGGCATGTCCTTGAAATATAAGAATAAAAATTTCCTGCATAAATCAGATTCACTCTGTATTTCTTTTCTGATCAACAAATCAGCACAAACAAGCTAACCCAAAATTAACCACAGTCCTCCACTCTCAGTGTATTTCCAGTCTGACTTCATCTTCTTTGAAATTCACATCCAGGAGGTAATATGTAATACTTATAATACTTCCTTCCTGGCTTGGCGCTATTATTTTTTTATTCATTCATTCTTTTTTTTGCCATTCAAAGGGAAAGCAGTAGGTATAGCAATATGGGATGGTAAATGTACCATGCTGACCATCCCAAACTATACATCCCATCAGGGAGCTGGGTGCCAGTCAGGCTTCCAGTTGTTAATACCATTGTGTGTTCTCTAAAGAAGTATAGGCAGTGTAGCATCAAAATGTATATGTTTGGAGAGGTAAATACTGAAATATGGTATATATTATACAACGTAATATAATTCAGCAGCAAAAACAAATGAAATCCATTATTTGCTGCAAAATGGATGAAATTGAAGGACAGTCATGTGAAGTGAAATAAGCTAGGCACAGAAAGGCAAATATCACATGTTCTCACTCATATGTGGAAGCTTAAAAAAATGATCTCAAAAAAATAAAAAGTAGAGTAGATGTTACCAAGGTCTGGAAAGGGTGTAGTTCTTGATGAAAACAGGTTATTTAAAGGGTGCAAAATGCAGTTTGATAGAAGGAATAAGTTCTAGTGTCTGATATCACAAAAACGCAACTATAGTTAATCTTGTTAACTATTGTGTATTTCAAATATCTAGAAGAGATTTGGAATGTTCCAAAACAAAGAAAAATAAATGTTTGAGGTGATGGATGATTCAATTTCCCTGACTTGTCATTACACATTGCACACATGTATCAGTATTTCAATGTACCCTGTAAGTATGTGCAATTACTATGTATCAATAAAAAAATAAATAATTGAAAAATATATTCAATGTATTGACTATACTTGCAAATATTTCATTTTAGCTTTTCTCTTCCATTTAAACATGTATTTCCTAATACTTATTTTCTAAATATATACTGAAGTATTAATTTTACACCTGTGTTAAATTTATTATTTAATTCACTTAACAATCATCAATGAAACTACTTACAAATAAAACAATGTCATGTGAATTTTATAAAGTATATTATAAGAGATCATTATTATTTTCTAATGATAGAATCATATAATGAAATAACAGCAAAAATCATATGTACCAATTGATTTTTAAAGTTCTTATGATAGAAGTACTTTATGGTCAGGTGCAGTGGTTTGGGTCAGTAATCTCAATACTTTGGGAGGCCAAGGAAGGAGGACTGCTTGAGCCCAGGAGTTTGTCACCAGTCTGGGCAACATAGAAAGACTTCAACTCTACAAAAAATACAAAACAAAAAAAAAATTAGCTGGGCAAAGTGGTGCATGCCTGTAGTCTAGCTACTCGGGGAGGCTGAGGCAAGAGGGTCTCTTGAGCCCAGGATTTCAAGGCTGCAGTGAGCTGTGATTGTGCCACTGCACTACAGCCTGGGTGATAGAGTGAGACCCAACTTAAAAAAATACATGAAGAAAGTACTTGAAAGAGTAAAATCTGTATGCAGTTTTTTTAAAAAAGTCTGTATTTTCCTTAGAAGGCAAATGTATTCCTTTGCTGTGTAATTTACATCCTGAGGTTTAACATTTTTCTAACTTACAAAAACAAACTATCTTTTTTTTTTTTGAGTTGGAGTCTCACTGCATCGCCCGGAATGGAGTTTAGTGGCCGCTCCCGGCCACCGCAGCCTCGACCTGCTGGGCTCCGGCGACCCTTCCGCCTCAGCCTACAGGCGCCAGCTACCACGCCCAGCTCATTTTTTGATTTATTGTAGAGATGAGGGCTCGCCAAGTTGCCCAGGCAGGTCTTGAACCCGCAGGCTCAGGCAATTCACTCACCTCAGCCTCCCAAGGATTACACAAACTATCCTTTTTAAAGGCATACATATGACAGTTAAGCAAGTAAAATTCAGGATGGGAAAAAAATTGGGGTTTTCTTTTTCAATTTTACTGCTGACTAAACGAACTGATTTTGTATTTGATTGTTAATATTTCTGTTATGAGGGTACCACTTTTTACAAAAACATGTAATATATGCATTACTTTTTGTGTTGCGATTAGATCCTCGGTTTACAGAAACTTCCACTGACATTTCACTTTTACTATAAGATTATATTAAGTGTGCTTCAACTTATTTATCAAATGTGATTCCCTACAAACTGTACATACATATAACCACAACACACACATACTGGCAAGCAAATGGGGTTGATATACAGAATATTTAATAATATGTTTATATTATGGTTATTATGTTACTGTTATAGGAATAAAAACAAATAGATAGAAAATTAGAAAACATATTTCCCATCTAAACTGCATGTATACATGTATGCATATGCATGTATGTAGTTTTAGCCTTACCAAATAAGTAAGCAAATATGTTTGGATTTATTTCACCACTTTTTTTTTTTAATTGGGGCCTCAGTCCATTGCCCAAGCTGGAGTGCAGTGGCACACTCCCAGCCACCCCGAGTTGACTTTTTGGGCTCCGGCAATCTTTCTGCCTCAGCCTTCCAAGTAGCAGGAACTACAGGCACACGCTACCATTCCCAGCTAATTTTTGATTGATTGTAGAGACGAGATCTCTCCAACTTGCCCCAGGCTGGTCTTGAATCCTTGGGCTCAGGCAATCCACTTGCCTTGGCCTCCCAAAGTGCTGGGAAAAAGGCTGAGTCACTGAGCCCAGCCTATATCACTTCTTTATGTAATCTGACTAGTGACCCATACTGATTTCAGAAAATATTATATAGGAAGTATTACATTTTACATCTGGGATGTGAATTTCAAAGGAGGTAAAATCAGACAAAAAACATATTGTGGGTGGTAGACTTTGGTAAATATGAGGTTCATCAGTAATTAGGTTACACACATTCAAAGAAAATTTTTCTCCATAATTTTTTTAATGTTCCATTATAGTATCAGAAATGAAAGCAAAATCTGACCTCATCTTCTCATAGCACTTATCCCAGTAAAAGTTCCCTCACTAAACTCTGTCATAAGCAATTATTTTATTATGTTTTGTTAAGAAAAATAAACTTAATAAATGAGACAAATAGAGCTTATTTACTAGGAAGCATTATAGGTTGCAGACGATTTTGAGAATATGTTAGATAAATGCTAAGACATTAGGAGAGGTTTAGGAATTCTCTGGCTTAAGAAGAAATACTAAAGTGAGAGCATTGTGGAGAATTTTCATTGGTTAAATTTGATACACTGGTGAAGAAAGAAATGAGGAATTTGCTTAACTTTCTTTCCATCATTTCTTTCCATCAAATCTAAAAATGAATGGAAAATGAAGTTCATTCAATTTCAATTTAGAGACTATTGTGCTGTGTTGATTTCATTCCAGTTCAACAATTTTTGAAAAATAGGTTTGTTTGGAGAAAAAGAATATGTGGTTTCTACTTTGCTTGAAAGAACCTCTATTTTTTAAATATAGTATTATCTCCATGCAGAAATTTCAAAACTGGTTTCCAAGAAGCAGTTAGATGAACTAAATCTCATATCAAGGATATGATACAGTCACAGGAATATGCTTTATGGAGAAATGATGAGAATTTACTTGGAAAAAATTACACAATAGTTTTCACACAAAAGTGGCAAAGTAGCCATCAGTGTGACATTACTGCATGTGGTATTCAAAAGAAGTGGAGTAATACATAATTATGTAGTATTTCCACTATACGTATGCACATATAATCGATAAAAATTACCTAAAAATATAGATGATAGCATATGTGATAAAAGTTATGAGGTTTAAGTATTTAATATCTTTGCTTTTAAATGACATATCTGCGGCTTACATAATTTAATTAGTAATGGCGGTGTTTAGCAATCAGCTTTAAAAATACACAATTTTGCCGGGCTCGGTGGCTCAGCCTGTAATCCCGCGCCTTTGGGAGGCTGAGGTGAGTGGATTGCCTGAGCCCGTGGGTTCGAGACCCGCCTGGGCAAGCGAGACCTCATCTCTACAATAAACCAAAAAATCAGCTGGGCGTGGTAGCGTGCGCCTGTAGTTCCAGCTACTTGGAAGGCTGAGGCGGAAGGATCGCCGGAGCCCAGCGGGTCGAGGCTGCGGTGGCGGGGAGCGGCCACTGCACTCCAGTCTGGGTGACAGAGTGAGACTCCAACTCAAAAAACAAAAAACAAAACAAAAAACAAAAAAAAAAACAAACAAACAAAATACACAATTTTGTAGTTTAGTCCACAAACAAGTGCCAGCATAGTTTTGCCTTCTAACTTTATATATTCTGCCACTATTCTGAGGGTGAAAATGGTGACAGAAATATCCAACT
>CAUYQG010152566.1:0-12225 GCA_963574415.1 Tarsius wallacei
TAATACTATTATATATCTCTTATCTTACTATGTTACCTTATCTTGCTATCTTACTATTAATATTCTAACCTCTATCCTTACAATACCTTAATCTACTTGTTGTCTCAATTGGTTGTTTTCCACCAGCTCTCAGCTGGGGGCCTGTTGTTTACGAGAAAGAGGTCAACTCAGCAAGAGACCTGTTGTTTAGGAGAGGTCAACTCAGCAGGAGGCCTGTTGTTTATGAGAGGTTGACTCGTTTTCCTCGGCCTCCTGCTGTTACTGAAAAACATCTTTACACACCCTAAGGGGCACCCTTTTTGCTACCATCTCACCTCCATTATGCTTATGTATAATTTCTTGCTATCAAATGCCATCGTTCATCTGTACATCTATTATCTCAATTAAAGAGGGAACATTCTCAAGCGTATGCATGCAATCCTTCAAAGTCAGGGAAGGTCCGTCGGCAGGATCCATGGGGCTTTGCCTCTGTCATGGCCGCATTTGGCTGGGGCCTTGCTCCCAGCAGGTGTTTTTCCTGTTTTCAGGTCCCTTCTGCCTTACTTTTACTAATGATTGTGGCTCCCGGCAATACTTCTTTGTAGATGGTATGATTCTATACCTACAAAACCTTACAGAGTCTATCAGAAACTTCTTTGAACTAATAAATGACTTCAGTAAAGTCTCAGGATACAAAATCAATGTGTAGAAACAGTTGCACCAACAAGTAGGCCAAGAACCAAATAAAAAACACAATCCCTTTCACAATAGCCACACACACACAAAAATACCTTGGCATCAATCTAACCAAAAAGGTGAAATACCTTTACAATGCAAACTACAAAACACTGCTTAAAGAAATCAAGGATGACACAAACAGATGGAAGAACATGCTCATGGATTGGAAGAATCAATATTGTCAAGATGTGCATTCTATCCAAGGCAATCCACAGATGATTCAATGCAATTCCTATCGAATTTTTCACAGACCTAGAAAAGACAATACAGAAATTCATTTAGAAGTAAAAAAAGAAGCTAGATAAAAGCAATCTTCAGCAAAAAGAGCAAAGATGGATGCATTCCACTACCAAACCTCAAACTGTAATACAAGGCTATAGTAACCAAGACAGCTTGTTACTGAAACAATAATAGACACATAGAAGAATAGAACAGGACAGAGAATCTGGAACTAAAATCATGGACATTCAACCAACTCATTTTTGAAAAAGCAGATAACAAACAAACATTGGAGAAAGGAAACCATGTTTAGCAAATAGTACTGGGAAAACCAGCTAGCCACATGCAGAAGATTGAAATTGGACTCCTACCTACTGCCATATACAAAAGTTAACTCAAAATGGATCAAGAATTTACATGTGAAATCTCAAACTATTAAAACCTTAGAAGAAAATTTACAGTATACCTTCTGGGACATTGGAGTAAGCAATGAATTCATGATCAATTTCCTAAGAGCAAATGCAGCAAAAGCTAAAATTGGCAGGTAGTGCCTTATCAAACTAAAAAGGTTTTGCACAGCAAAAGTAACTGTCAAGAGGGTAAAGAGAGAACCCACAACATGGGAAAAAATATTTGCAAGCTATGCATCTGACAATGGCCTAATATCCATGATCTACAAAGATCTCCATGAGTTGACAGCAAAAAATAAAAATAAGCTCATTAAAAAATGGACAAAGGTCATGAACAGACACTTCACAGAGGAAGAAGTCACTCCAGCAGCCAACACACTAACTGGCAATTCACAGGAAATACAGAGGACAAAGGAACATGGTATTTGCAAATGTGTGTGCAATCAGCAAAACGCAGAACTTAGGAAACTACAGGTCAATTCGCACAGGTTCTTCAACAGATAAATTTGGAATATAGAGTATCTGGAGATTAAAGGGATTGAAAAAACATACCATGTTTTAAACTGTGCAATAATAAACCAGAGTTTCTAGAGATTTATAAGTAGGTAAATATACTATGCAAAAATGCAGTGAATTACTACTATAAAATTCAGGATAGTGTTTACATTTTAAAAAGAGGACATCTGTTATTTGATTGTGGCACAATAATGGACACTTGAGTGATTGGCAAAGTTCTATTTCTTAACTTGGGTGGGTGGTGCTTTACAAGGGTCTTCACATTATGATAATTCATTAGCAATACATTTGAATCATGTGCTTTACTATATCTGTGTTTGAACTTATAATGAAATGTCGAAGAAAAAAAACATTGTCTGACAACATATATGAAAGATTAACTCAAAAACAGATTCAGGTCCTAAATGGAACACCTAAAAACTATAAAACTCCTAGAAGAAAACATTAGGGACAATCTTTAGTACTTTGAATTTACCAATGGTTTAATGGATATGACACTAAAAAACACAAGTAGCATAAGCCAAAATAGACAAATGGGACTATATCAAACTTTTAAAAATCTACACAACCAAGGAAACAATCAATAGAATAAAAAGTCAAACAAAAGAATGAGAGAAAAATATTTGCAAGTTATATATATGATCAAAGATTAATATCCAAAATATATAAGAAATTTTTGTAACTCAACAACAAGAATGATTCAAGTAACCTGCTTAAAAACTAGACAAAGGACTTAAATAGACAAATTTTCGAAGAAGATATACAAATATCTTACAAGTATATGAAAGATACTCATCATAAGGGGAATACAAGTAAAAACCACAGAGAAATATCACCTCTTTGATCATATATATAACTTGCAAATATTTTTCTCTCATTCTTTTGTTTGACTTTTTTATTCTATTGATTGTTTCCTTGGTTGTGTACATTTTTAAAAGTTTGATATAGTCCCATTCGTCTATTTTGGCTTATGCTACTTGTGTTTTTTAGTGTCATATCCATTAAACCATTGGTAAATTCAAAGTACTAAAGATTGTCCCTAATGTTTTCTTCTAGGAGTTTTATAATTTTTAGGTGCTCCACACACATTAGGATGGCCATTATTAAAAGAATAGGAGTAACAAGTGTTAACGAGGATGGGAAAAAATCGGAACCCAGTGCATTGTTGGTGAGAATGTAAAATAATACATCCATGATAGAAAAAGTATGGAAGATTTTCATAGAATTAAAAATAGAATTACCATATGGTCCACTGTTCTCTCTCCTGGGCCCTGGATCTTTCCACAGTGCTCAAGGACTGATGATGTATTAGACAAAGATAGCTCATCAACCTGCAAATCTCAATAAGCCTAAAGGAAAAATAATGATGACCGAAAAACCTATAAACAGAAAGAGGGCAGAAGCTTTTGCCACACTCTTCTCAGGGTAACAGCAGAAATAGATAAACCTGATCTAAAAGATAAGCTAACAGGTGCTGCTTGTCCTAGAGTTACACAACGCCTATCATTCAATCTCTTCCCTTGCCAATTTATATTGAAATAAAGAAGAAATTTAGAAATGAAATAAATCCATAGCAGTGCTTTTTTTTGTTCTGAAGTGAAGCCCAATGGGAGGTCCAAAGCTTCGCCTGTACCTAAATCACTTATGTATGCAATCCTGGCTTGTACCCCACAATTTTAAAATTAAATTTTAAAAAAAAGGAACAGCCCTGTTTTTCCTGGTCGGAGTTGCAGAAAACATCACGCTTTAAATCAAAACAAGTTAGAAGCAACACCAAGATATTAAGGTGTCAGTGTAAAGGAAAGGAGGAAAGGGAAGAATGCATAGAAAGGATAAAAGTAGCTTACAAGAGCCAATCACTATGTTGTCTTGGGCCACCGACATCTCTTCCTCTGCCAATGCCCACTGTTCTAAAGCACTATGCTGACATGATGAGAATCTCCTCTCTTACCTCTATATGCTCGCTAAAATCACCATTCTTTATTACAGTCTCCAAAGAATTGCTGCCTACTGAGCTAAAGGGCTCTCAGTGAGCCACTTGCCAACCCCTTCAGAGATGCTTGGAATACTGACTTCTCACAAGATTTCCCTTTTAATTGGAAGGACAATAGCAAGTGGCTTCCCCTTGCCTGAATATTGGAAACCTTAGGAACAGCGATGAAAATCACTACCTGGTTCTCACCATAGGAACAAGTTAGATAGATCGCTGGCTCCTAAAATTTCTTGCAATATTTTTAGTTATTCTTGGATTACTGTTCATATCTTTAGTAGTTATATAATTTATTTTTGTTTATCATATAAAGTTGGGTTCCAATTCACAATTGCAAAGATCAGTGGATAGTGAAAATGTGGTATATATATATACACACACACCCCATGGAATCTTGTTCAATCACAAGATAGAACAAGATAATGTCGTTTGCAGAAACTTGGATGCAATAGGAGCCCACATCCTAAGTGAGGTAACAGGAATGAAAATGAAATACTGCATGTATTCACATACAAGTGGGAGCTAAGCAAATGGTCTTCAAAGGCATTGGCGACTAAGAAGGGGGAAAATGGAAAAGGGAGAATGGGTAAAAAATTACCTACTGGGTACAGTGTGCACTAATAGGGGAGATAGGTACACTTAGAGCCCAGACTTCACTATACAAAGCAGCCATGCAACCAAAAAGTCTTTGTACTCCCAAAGAAAATTATTAAAAATAAAATAAAATAAAATTGTGTTTAACTTTTGCTTATTTCACATAGGAATTTAGTTGAACCTACAAAATGGTTTCTCATGTATTCTGACACTCTGTACTCTCTAGTCTTTTTCACTGCTTACCTTTGCTTATTCCCAGATTAAATTACATGAATTTATATTAGACCAATTCAAGAAGTAGTAAACAACTTCAAAAATTTATTATTCAACAACTTGTTATTTGTTACTATGTAGTTAAACATATCTGTAAGGAATCTATCACAGCCGTGCCTATAATTTTATAATATTCAATGTCTGTCTTTCGTGTCACAGGCAGCATAACCCACAAGCCTATGGTATTCCAGATTCTTTGTGGTTTAGGGACCACACTGTATCCCTTTAGTTACTTAATGCTTCAATACATGGGTAGTACAAAAAATGAACCTCCTGACCTATACACCCACAAGCAGTGTGTTGTAAGATTAGGTAATCTGATAACCACTATTTCAGAGACAGGGCAACATTGTGCCTAATGTCAAACCCAGTTCTGTGGGAAATGTTCAATGAGGAAGATCTGCCGCGGGGAGGGGTCTGTATATCCTTGCGGAGAATGAAGTTTCCAGAATTTCCCACAGCAATAGGGTGTGACACATAATGCATGTCACTATGTCTGCATAAAAGCACATGCAAAAAGCAGTGTGCATGACATCATAAAAAGACACGAACTTTGGCATTCTCTTACATACTTCATTTGGGTCAGGTTGGTTTTACAGTGCTCCAGTGGTGGGTAATATGAAGATTCACTCTTCCACCTAATAGACTGTAGCCTCATTCTGAACATGAGATAAAATGCAAAGTCATCTTCATCTTCTATGTGACTCTAGAACTGAAGCAGCAGGTGTGTTGGTTCATATTATTTGCTTCCCTTGAAGTCAGGAGCTTATAAAAAAGTAGCATTACATCTCCAGGCTTATGAAGAATTCCTCAGACGTGTGTTGAGCTACACCTAGCTCACAGCTAACTCTTATCTGTCCATTTCCTGGAACTTTGCAAAACAGTAACATATATGTAATTTATTGCTTTCTCAGACACACATGGCAGTCTGGTGCTCTCTCTTTGAAAGACCTACTCTTTTTGGAACTTCTGTTTGTACCAGCATATGAAATGTCAAAAACCTGTGTACAGAAAAACTATGGCAATGCATGCACACAAATTTAGAGAAATTAGGTTTTCTGCAATTCATCTTGCATGTTTATATGTAACCTGGTTGCAGAATAATAACATTTTTGAATGTGTTTAGTTTTTCTCTAATCACCTCAAATGTCATGTTTTCTGGTATAGCAGTTTCTTCCCTACTGTCTTTTTGCAGGGATTCTTTCTTAAATGACTTTTTGAGAATCTGTTTTCACCAATATTTAAGATTGCTTTATCCAATTTCAAAACAACAAAAACTGAAATATACACTGTGAATTAATTTGAATTTTAATACATCAATGTCAATCTGAAGAAAAAGGAGCATTTTATGATCATTTCTTTTCATCCAAGAACAATTAATCGTGTTTCTGTTCATGTCTTATTTTTCTCATTCTTTAAAAAGATGTTTTTCTTTTCACCAAATAAATTAGACCGTTTTCTTAATGTTTTACCTCTTAATTTTGTTTTTCTTTTATTCACAGAATATTCTGCAAATTTATTTATTTGTGTTCATTGGTAGAACAGAGAAATACTATCTTTCTATACTTAACTTGGAATTTAACTATGTTACCAAAACTTCTTTTGGACTCACATGCATTCTAAGTTCTAAACTTCTCTAGATAACAATGATATCATTAGCTAATTGAATCATTTTATCTTTATTTCTCAAATATTTGCATATATTTGCTTTTAAACATATTTTGACATGTATTACAACTTTCACATTTGTGTTAAATCATAATAATAGTGTTAACAGACATTTTTTCTGTATCTTGATTTTAGCTGTAATTGTTTGTTTCATTATATTATACACATTGTTGGATAGTTGCAATCAAACCTATTTTAAGTTATTTTCCATCTATATTCCTTTAAGTTTCATTTACATTAGGGATAAGGCGAATAAAATGAAATTTTTGTTCATTGTATGTTGATTTGCCAATGTTGTTTTTCTGTTTACTTTTTAAATTGTTGGTTGTATTTCCTCATTGATACATGCTGGCATTCCTGGAATAAACCCTGATTGTTCACAGTGTACTATTCCTTGGGTTTATTGTTGGCTTTTTGGTAAAATTTTATATAGAATTTTTCATCTATATTTGCAATGGAGTCTTTTTCTTCTCTGTTTTCTTTTTTTACTTTTCTTTCAGTTGACACATAATAATTATACATATTTATGGGATACATAGTGATATTTAGATACATGTATACAATAAATAATGATAAAACAAAAGTAATTAGCATATTCATCACCTAGCTTTGAATTGTGAACATTTAAAGATCTCCTCTTTTTGCTTTTCAAAAATATACACTATATTATTGTTAATCACATTCACCCTACAGTGCTACAGAACACCAGAACTTATTCCCCCCATCTAGGTGGAAATTTATATCCATTAACCAATCTCTTCCCATCCTCTACTCTCTACTTCTATGAGCTCAATTTTTTTTTTTGTTTTGCCTACTGCGTATGAATGAGATCATGGAGTATTTGTCTTTCTGTGCCTGACGTATTTCACTTAACATAATGGTCTCCAGGCTCATCTTTGTTGATGCAAATGATGTTGCATTGTTGTTTACAGCTGAATAGTATTCTATTGTGTATATATACCACATTTCTTTATATAATGACATTTTTGATGTTATGATCTTAATCATGTTTGGTTTAGAAGTTATGCTGAGTTAATAAAATAATTTGCACAACCTTTTCACTTTTATTTTATATAAAATGCTTTCATGAACATTTATATAAACTGATTTAAACATAATCTATAACTGACTATCAACCTATATGGTTCTGGTGTCTTTTTTAATAGACCATTAATCAGCATCTCAATCACTTTAATGCTGAGTAACCCCTTAACTTTTTTTTCAATTTAGAGTTCTTTTATGACCTTTTATATCTCAGGAAGTAATTAATAATTTACTTCATGTTTTTAATTTCTGGTAATTTCTATACCTATATCTGAAGCATATTAGACACAAAATTACTCTGTCACTAGAAAGTTTTTTTAATATTTTACAAGTCTGTACAGAAAAACATAATAAGAAAATTGATATCTAATCATGTCCATTAACAGAAAGATTATTTAAATGGTGATGTAATTCATGTCATTCACATTTAATTATTTTTAAAGTTTTAACTTTTGACCGGGGCTCAGTGGCTCAGCCTGTAATCCCAGCACTTTGGGAGGCCGAGGCGAGTGAATTGTCTGAGCCCATAGGTTCGAGACCAGCCCGGATAACTTGGCGAGACTTTGTCTCTACAAGAAATTTTTTAAAAACTTAGCTGGGTGTGGTAGCGCACGCCTGTAGTTCTGGCTACTTGGAAAGCTGAGGTGGAAGTATCACCAGACCCAGCAGGTTGAGGCTGAGGTGGCCAAGAGTTATGCCACTGCCCTCCAGCCTGGGTGACAGAGTGAGACTCTAACTCAAAAAAAAACCTTTAACCTTCAATCTTCTATTAGTGTGTTTTAATGTTTGAATAATTTGCTTCAAAACATTTGCATTATGAACCAAAAATAATGACTCAGTTTTTTTCATTCTTTCTTCATGCGCATGGCTTTTTTGAAGTTATAGAATATGCTCAACCGTTTTATGAATGAATCAGTGAAAAAATGCATGCATGAATGCTTCATTTAATATAGAGATTTTCCTGGTGGATGAGGTTTGCACAACAAATCTTGAACACACACTATTTACTCAAATAATTTAAATGATTAATAGTTAATTCAGACAGAGGAAGATGGTGGTAAGTGGGTGTGTGAGTGGTTTACTGAGTGGGGGTCAGGAGCAAGTGGCCAGTACTCTCCTGGTGAAGTGACTGGTGCCACAGCTGGTCTATTTGGATTCTAATGCTTCCTAGGGCACAGAAGCTGAGCACCTTTTTTAAAAAATCAGTAAAGACCTTTCCAGGAAGAAGCTGTCAGGGGTGACTGCCAGCTCCAGGCTTGGCCTCATCACTACAGTGATTAACCAGACACTGGCAGCAAGGGCTGCAGAGGGAGCACAGCAAGGGAGCCCAGAAGCAGAGCCCCACTGGAGAAGATGAAACAGTCACCCTGCCACCATCTTGAAAACTGGCAGGACAGTGCTCCAGCTTGCTCCCATGGAGGACAGACCCCATCTCTGTGACTGGCGGATTAATTACTGAGGGGTTGATTGTGACCCAGAGGCAATATCCAGAAAGCACAAATTCTAGTGGGACAGGACCAGTGCTGAGTCACAGGCACCCCATACCCTGCCCTGATGCAGCTGTGAGACAAAGGATGTGACCAGAAAAGGACGAGGAAGAACTCCAAAGAGACCAGTGGTAAGTCTGGGGCTGACCCTACTCCCTCCTCCCCAGCAATCCTCTGAACGTCAGAACCACACAACTAGGGTACAACTGAGAGGAATGAACCTAGGCAGAGCCTGGACATCAGTCGCCATAGGAGGACTCTACTCCAGGATATGCCTGACTGGGGTGGCTGTCCTATACCCCCCTCAAACAATACCTGGGGAAGAGACAAACTCACACCTCCCCACTGAGGGGATCCCTCAGACCATATGAGAGTGGGAGGGAAGGACTGAAGCCCCACCCAACCTCACCACTTCCTCCTTCCCTCGGCTGGGCACTGGGAAGATTGTGAATGAGGTTGCATCTCCACAGGAGACTGCAGAGGGACTTACCTGTGAGCAGCTGAGAGGAATAATTACAGAACCTGCTGCAAGAGGGCAGGTTGTTTTTTGTTTGGGGGGAGTTGTGTGTTTGTTTGTTTTTCTTTTGTGCAAGAATGTATGAGGGCTTGATCGGCATTTGCCCCTCAATTTTTTTCTCTTTTTCAATTTTTCTTCCTTATTTTTTTCTTTTTTTCTTCTTTTGTTTTTTGTTTTCTGTTTGTGTGTATGTGAATGATTGAGTGTTCATCTTTCATTTTTTTAAGGTTCTTTTGTTCTTTTCTTTTATTAGTTTATTGTGTATGAATGTATGTGTGAGGGTTTGATTTGAATTCCTTTTTTTAATTTTTTAATTTTTCTTCTTTTGTTTTGTATTGGATGTGTGTGTGTGATGTCTGCAAGTGTGTTTTGTTTTCCTGTTTTTTTAGTTTTCTTTGCTTTTTTTTCTAGTTTCTTTTGGGGGGTGTGTGTGTATGTGTGTGTGTGTGTGTGTGTGTGTGTGTGGTGGTTTTTGCTTTGGTTTCTGCTTTTGATTTTCTGGTTTTTTCCATCTTACTTCATTCTACTTTTCTTTTTTCTCCTCATTGCTGTTACTATATCTTGGACACAGGAGGTACACACACGTATCCATTGCATCATCATATAGAGTGGTGGTGGGGAGTGGGACACAGGGAATCCATATCAAATTCAGTGAATATTGTGATTTGCAAGTAACTTCTGAACCCAAGCTCCCCATCTTCAACCTTATTCAACTCTCAGAACTACAAGAGATAGCAAAGTTTCCCACCCACAGCCCAGTATCAAAATAGAAAAAATTAAGAGTCCTAGTCAAGGAAGAAAAGATGGCTGAGCAAACATCAGCAGGGAAAGCCTCTCCCACTGACATTGAATAATGGAATAAAGAGAAAAGAGAGAGATCCGTCACAAATGAGAAAATACTAATGGAGAAACACAGATACTTACCAGTGTAACAAAGAGAAAACATCTGAAAAATTAGATCTCAGAGTTCAAACAATGGAAGTCATCACCAATTGGCCCCAGATAAACCAGGAACTAGGAAATAGATGGAAAGAGTGAATAAGACTCAAGAAAGATAAGATGCAACACTGAAAGAACTTGAAACAAGATGACAAGCATGGAAAGCAGAATTGATCTACCTGAAGAAAGAATCTCAGAACTTGAAGACCAGAACATGGAATTAACCTGATCTGTAAAAAACATAAAAAGAAGACTCAGAAAGAAAGAATA
Organism: Tarsius wallacei; assembly: GCA_963574415.1. NCBI lineage: Eukaryota > Metazoa > Chordata > Mammalia > Primates > Tarsiidae > Tarsius > Tarsius wallacei. Next base: position 10,645 of record CAUYQG010152566.1, read on the forward strand.
AAATCTACAAGAGATGTGCAATTACATCAAGAGACTGAATCTATGCCTGATTGGTATCCCAGAAGAAGAAAAGAAAATGGAGAACCACTTGTAGCAAGTATTTCAGGAGGTGATCCAAGAAAACTTTCCCCATCTCACCAGAGATGTGACCAGCCAAGCACAAGAGACACAGAGAACCCCCAATAAAACATAAAATGAGAAGACCATCCCTAGACACATAATAATTTGCTTACACAAAGTAGGCACAAAGGAAAAAATCCTAAAGGCAGCAAGAGAAAAAGGTCAGACTACCTACCGGGGAAAACCAATCAGAATAGCAGCAGACCTATCAGCAGAAAAACCACAAGCAAGAAGAGACTGGAGCCCTATATTTAAAGTCCTCAAAAAAAGCCAATTTCAACCAAGGATTTCCTATTCAGTCAAACTCAGCTTCATTAGTGATGGAGAATTAAAATCCTTCCCAGACAGCCAACTCCTAAGAGATTATGCAGCCTCCAGACCTGCTCTACAGAAGACACTTAAAAAGGTATTAAGCACAAAAGAAAGAAAAAAAAGAATGACCACACACTTCCCAAGAGAACAGCAGAGCACAGAATCAACAGAAATACAGCGCAACAAAAAACTTGAAAACACACAGACATTAATCTCAAAGCCAAAAGAAAATAAGCAAACAAAGAAGAAACTTTATAAGAACTTCATGACAGCAATAAACAATCACATTTCAATAATCAGCCTGAATGTGAATGGACTAAATGCACCACTGGAATGACACAAAATGACAAACTGAATAAGAAACCATGACCCAATTAATTGCTGCATCCAGGAGACTCATCTCACCACAAGGGATGCACACAGACTCAACATTAAAGGATGGAACACAAGTTTCCAGGAAAACGGATCACAAAAGAATGCAAGAGTTGCCATTTAATATCAGACAAAGCACCCTTTAAGCTATCAAAAATTTAAAAAGATGCAAATGGACATTACCTAATTATAAAAGGTTCAATCCATCAACAAGAAATATCCATCCTAAACATATATGCACCCAATACAGGAGCACCAGCATTTATAAAGCAACTATTAAATAAACTAAAAAAGATGTTGACTCTAACACTATTATGGCAGGGAACTTGAATACCCCACTGACAGCCCAAGATAGATCATTGAGGCAAAAAATTCAACAAGGAGATCCAGAACCTAAACTTGACACTTGACCAAATGGACTTAATAAATACCTACCGATTTTTGCGACCCAACAATCACAGAATATACATTCTACTCATCACCACATGGTACATACTTCAAGATTGATCACATCCTTGGCCATAAATCAAGCATGAACAAATTCCATAAGGATGAAATATTACCATACACATCCTCAGACCACAGTCGAAGACAAATAAATATCAACACCAACAACATTTCCCCAAAGCCCACAAGGACATGGACACTAAACAGCATGATGCTGAACAACTACTGGGTCAACACTAAAATCAAAGCAGAAATTAAAAGATTCCTGGAAATGAATGAAAATGAAAATATATCTTACCAAAATCTCTGGGATACCATGAAAACAGTTCT
>CAUYQG010152573.1:0-43462 GCA_963574415.1 Tarsius wallacei
AGAAGAGAAAATTAGAAGGCCAGTTGGGTTGTGGTGGCTCATGCCTGTAATCCCAGTGCTTTGAGACGCTGAAGCAGGAAAATGGGCTGAAGCCAGGAATTCCAGACCCACCTGAGAAACATAGTGAGACCCCCATCTCTATAAAGAAAAAATTTTGAACTTAGACACATGGCAAGTACTGGGGTCCCAGCAACTTGGGACGCTGAGGTAAGAAGATTGCTTGATCTCAGAAGTTTGAGGCTGCAGTGAGCTATAATTATGCCACTGCATTCCAGCCTGGGTGACAGAGCAAGATCTAGTCTCAAAAAAAAAAAAAAAAGAGGAAATTAGGACACATAAACAGATGTCAGGGATGTATGCACAGAGGAAAGACCACATGAGGACACAGCAAGTAGGCTAGCCTCTTCTGAGAGAGGCCTCAGAAGAAACTAAATCTGTGGGACACCTTGATCTTGGACTTCTAGCCTCCAGAATTGTGAAACAGATTTCTGTTAAGTTACCCTTTTGTTATGGCAGTCCTGGGAGACCGATACAGTTTCAAAGGAAAAATTCTCCACAAAATCACTCTATGTCCATGAAGTGAAATGTTGGGGCAATATAGAATCTCAGTGTTCAGGCATGAAAAGATTTTAAAACAAATTGGTTACTTAAAATTGTCTAAGTAGGTGAAAATTTCAAATGAACTTGAAATACTCTCCCAATTTGAATTGTTTAAGGTGGTTTTGGATGCCATGTATATGTGTCCCTCCTATATATTTTTTTCTGTTGCTTTCTGCCTTAGTTTTCCTTAAACATAGATTAGTTAAAAAAAAAAAAAAGAGTGCAAGCATATATTGTATAATCTCTGGTAAATCTGCAATTGCGACATACTCTCTTCTTTAAAAAATATTTAATAAATATAGAGATCCCTGTGATTTCATTTATATGTGACATCACATTACAATACACATTCGAAAGCAAGTTTTGTTCTTCATTCCCATTTCTCATGGGATTTTAAGAAATGCCTTTATGTGGCCTATAACATATTCCTTACCTGTTTTTCTCTCTTTCCTAATTATCTGAATCACAGGTTCTCTGTAACCTCTCATTCTCCAAATTCCTTCCTCAAGCTAGCTTTTTCCACTCCCTTTAAGTCCAAGCCCCTTTCTCCATCCCTTCCAACTCTTCATGGTGTTCACTGGAGTGACTTCTCCCAACGGAGTCTTTCTTATTCTGGGTTGTCAGACTTGGTCCTTCCCTACCTGCTCTCTGCCACCTCAATCCAGGATTCTCTCTGGTCCTACAGACAGATGTGTGAAATGAAGAGGTAAATTACGTCCCCAAGGAATGTACTCTTTAAGATAATGAATCATTTTCTAAAAGCTTTCACCCAAACTTAGGAAAGGAAGTAGCCATCTCTAAGCCATCAACTATATGTGTGTGCTTTTATTTTTTAAATATACATCTATATGTTATTTGATGGTAATGAATAGATATTATGGGTTGGAATATTATTTTTTATGTCTGAATAATAAACATCTAGAATGTTACTAGAGACTGATGCATTTATCAATGATTCACTTCTGTGGTTTGCAAGTGACAAGATTACATACTCTAGAAAAGCTTAAAGCTTATAGACATCTCAACCTTTAAGTAATTCAGAGTGAAATATTACAGCTTACACTAAATTTCAGCTTTAAGTTCCTCAGAAACTTGAGTATCCTGTATTATTGAATGTTTGGAATGTGTATAAAAAAACAGGATCAGTATGGACAAATGCTATTCTGCTTCAAAATAATTCATTCTTTTTTCCACATCCTCACCAGCATAAGTTTTTTTTTTTTTAATTTTTTAAAACTTTTTATTAATGATGGCATTAGGTGGTATCTCAAGGTTTGGATTTGCATTTCTCTGATGATTAGTGAGAATTTTTTCATATATCTGTTGGCTGTTCGTATGTTTTCTTTTGAGAAGTGTCTATTCATGTCTTTTGCCCACTTTTTTAAAGGGCTGTTTGATTTTTTCATTTTGGCTAGTTTGAGTTCCTTATAGATACTAGATGTTAAGACTTTATCAGATACACAGTTAGTAAATATTTTTTCGCATTCTGTGGGCTGTCTCCTCACTCTCTTGTTGGTTTATTTTGCTTTGCAAAAGCTTTTCAGTTTGATGAGGTCCCACTTGTCTATCTTATCTTTTATGACATATGCTTTTGGGATTAGGGTCAAGAATTGATTGCCTATTCCAATGTGTAATAGGCAATGTTGCCTTTTCTAATTGTTACATTCCTTATGGTTTGGGGTTTTACGCTTAGGTCTTTGATCTATTTGTGTGTAGTGATAGGTAGGAATCCTGTTTCATTCTTCTGCATGCGGTCAGCCAGTTTTCCCAGCACCATTTACCTCTCCCCAGTGGTTGTTGTTGATGGTGTTGTCAAAGATGAGTTGGTTGAGAAATCGAAGTTTTGATTCCGGAATCTCTATCCTATTCCATTGATCTAAAGACCAGTACCAGGCCCTTTTTAAAATTATTGTAGCCTTATAATAAATGTTAAATTCTGGAAGTGTGATACTCTGTTGGTGGGAAACTAGTTCAACATCTATGGAAAACAGTGTGGCGATTTTTCAAAGAACTAGAAATTGACCTTCCATACAACCCAGCAATCCCCCTTCTGGGAATATACTCAGAGGAACTCAAATCATTCTACAAAAAAAATACCTGCACACGCATGTTTATAGCAGCACTATTCACAATAGCAAAAATGGAACCAACCCTACTGTCTATTGAAAGTAGGCTGGATTTTTTCTAAATGGTACATATAAATGATGTAATATTATGCAGCCATAATGAAGGACAAAAGTATGGACTTCGCAGCAACTTGGATGGATTTGGAGTCCATCACACTCAGTGATGTATCACAGAAACAAAGAAAAGAGTACTACATGTTCTCACTCAAAAGTGGGTCCTGAACATTTATCACAACACCTTAAGATAGGGATCAGCAGAAGCAGGACACTGATAGGGGAAGGGGGACATAACATCACTAAGGGTACCTGATCCTAAACCAGGGGAAGTGAGGACCAGTGGGAGGCTCAAACTTTACCTCTATATAGACCACCTATGTAACTAATCCTGACTTGTACCCCACATCTTTAAAATAAAAGAAAAAAATAATCCATTCTTTAAGTAAGTTAAAGACTACTCATATATTTGTCTTATTTTTGTCTTATTTATTTGGCCTATCAATACTTTTCACTCATACATAATACAATTCTGTTCCAATTTTTGACTACATTATCTAAAATTTTTAATTACTCAATTATGAGTTGACATTTTCCTAGAAGAGATATTGATTTTATGTAACAGTTCATCCTGCAAAAAAAAAAAAAAAAAATATATATATATATGATTTCAATTGTTTTTTTCTTGAAAGCATGAATATCCCAAGAATAGCCCATTTGGTAAATAATATACCATTGGTAATAATAATAATGATAGGTGATATTTACAGAGTTCTTACTAGGCACTGTGCTAAGTGCTTTTCAAGAAAGATTTTCTTTGGTGATCACAACAGTTTAATGAAGAAGGCATCATTTTTGTCACTCCTTTACAAATAGAATGACTGAGATTTAGAGAAGTAAAATTACTCAGTCAAGGTCTTATTTCTAGTAAATGGCAGAAAAGTTTTTTTATATTACTAACATTGCAAAGGAATTTTCCAGTGCTAATTATAGTTCATTTCATTGGTTTTTATAAGCTTTGACATTAATTTTGGATAAGAGTATTATTGTCAGAGTTAAAGGTATATGATACCTGATTGGTGGAAGCTGGAGGAGGCATTGGCTAAGAAATTAGTACAATGGCATCCACTTAAATATCAGCATATATTAACTTCCAAGTTGCTTAGTTAAATGACTTTAGCATGTTGAAAAAATAGGACAATAAATGTTTGTTGAATGTACCAGGTACAAGGGAGTTATACAACTGGGTGGGAAATAAGACACAGTCCAAAGACTTTATGTTCAGGCCCTCAGAACAGCATTAAATGCAGATTTCAGAACTCTGGAATTCTGACTATGATTTGTATATCATACGTCAACCATATAACAGAAGTAAGTTCCCTCCCCTCCCTCTTTCTAGAACAAGAGTCAGCAAAATACAATCTATGGAATAAACTTGACATCTGCCTGTTTTTATAAATAAATTTTACTAGAACATAGGCATACCCATTGATTTACTTATTGCCAATGACTGAGTAGTTGTGACAGTGACTATATGACTGCAAAGCCTAAATTATTTTCCATGGAGTCCATTACAGAAAAAGTTTGCCAACTCCTCCACTCCATTTGAACAAGAACCATCTTAAAGATAATCTCCACATTTTTGACAGCTGAGTTCATACAAAGCTCTTGAATATCCTCCAGACTTCTGAGTAGAAATGAGTACCTTCCCCCCAAAGTGTCCATTTTATTAGCTTGTTAATAAAATTAAGTAATCAGTGACCAAAGTATTTGAATTACACTGTTACTACATTAGTTTGAAACCACTAGAAATCATAATTATGGTATGGGGCTCTGTAACTGGCAGTTTGCATTATTGATTTTCTAGTTTTCAACTAAAATATTAACAGATGCTACAAACTTGCTGCAACTCATTCTTTTGTATTCAACTTTATGATTACTAGATTTGGTGTAATCATATTTAGCAAAAAAGCCTTTACCACTATTTTTTTTTCCTTCTCTAGCTAAAGCAAAGATAACAAAAATGAACCAGGTCATATAAATTCATTTTGTTATCAGCCTAAAGGAAAGCAAAACAAAATGAAAACAGTGACTCCCAAGGCAAAATACTTTCAAACAGAGATTTACAATCAAAAGAAGTAAATGAATTATTTGTCTTGAGACAACAACCCATTCCCCAAACTTTTGCATTTTGTTTTTGATGAAGGGTTTGTATTTTCATTATTGTTCAAATGATGATCTAAAAAGAAATGAGTAAGGCAATGATAACAAAGAACCTAGAGGAACTGAAAGAAAAATTCAATACTACTTACATTAATATAGAACTCCCCATACAAACTGTTTCCTGAAATAAACTGTAGATCTAGCACAATGTAATATACTGCCAAATATGACATGTAACATTGTGATGAAGAACATCAACCCTCCCCAATGCCTCGGGTAATCAAGTATACCGTGGCTTATAGAAGAGGTTCTAGTAATAACATTTGCCAACATTTCACAGGAGAGGTCTCTCCTGCCTTCTTGAGTCAACTTGGGGCAAACACGATCATTACAGTTATTTCTAAGTCAGGAATTTTGTGAGGCCCTGAGCAAGAATTTTTGAGGTCATCGTCTCAGAAAATCCAGTGAGCTATTATGTCCATTTTACAGGACACTAAGGTTTGAAGACTTTTAAGTGTTTTCCTTAGATGATTTAACAAGCATGTGGGAGAGAATACATTCAAACACAGGTTTTCATAACTTCATGTCCAAGGCACTTTTACCATGATATTAACAACAGAAAGCTGGGTGTGGTGGCTCATGCCTGCAATCCCAGCACTTTGGGAGGCAGAGGCGAGAGGATTGCCTGAGTACAAGGGTTCAAGATCAGCTTGGACAACTTGGCGAGACATCGTTTCTACAATAAATAAAAAAAATTAGCTGGGTGTGGTGGCTTATGCCTGTGGTTCCAGCTGCTTGGAAGACTGAGATGGAAGTTCCGATCACCTAAGCCCAGCAGGTCGAGGCTGCGGTGGCTGTGAGAGTGTCACTGCACTCCAGCCTGTGCAACAGAATGAAACTTCTACTTAAAACAAATATATATATATATATATATTCTATTGTATATATATATATACAATAGAAGATATTTTTACTTGTAATATTTGTATGTAATCAGGGAAAAAAACCTCTAAAATAGGTAGATAAATGGGCAGCAGTAAGACACACTTGAATTTAAAAACCACCAGCCATAAAAACAGTGACCACCTAATAATCTCCAAGAGAGTAATTTTGTGCTTGAGTTAAGAGGAGGAAGAAACAGGAAGTTAGATGGTGGCTACAGAAAATATGTCATGGATTGGAGGCCAAGATAATACTGATTTGGGACACAAGTGATGAAATGCATTGCCACGTTGTGGGACCAGAGGAAGGATTATTCCTCACTATCTGCTTGGAACTCCTCCTAACAGTGGTGATCAATGACACATGAAGGATTTTTTGCAGCTGCATGGTACCAGGATATAGATGATGGGCTGAGAAGTAGCACCTTCTTAGAGACTGCAGTGATGAGACACCTCTCCTTAAGAGCTGTACAGACAGACATTGTCAAGAAAAAAAATGAGAGGAAAAGGATAGAAAACACAAATAGAATTCAAGTCATTAAAATAAAATATTTTCAGAGGGGTAGATAGAGCAGGAAACAGAGAGGTCCTGAAGTTTTTCAAGGGCGATAGAAGGTTTAGTGAACATGGGAATTAAGATTATTCTAATTTTTCTTAATCCCAGGCTACTGAGACTAAGGGACAAACCTCTGTCTGCCTTACAAATCAAAAACTGCAGTATTTGTCCACTGTGCCAAAGCATGCTAAAATCTGATTTTCTTCAGAAATAAATGAATAATTCAGTTTTTAGTGTCTTAATATTTAGTATGAATCATACTTATCACTTAGGATTTTAGTATTTAATATAACTTTACATGTATTATTTCATTTATTATTCCTGAAAACCTCAGGCATGCAGTAATATTTTTCTCACTTTACAAGATATCAAAATTCACAGTATCTCTTCTAATGTCTCCCTTATATTGCTTGTTAGTTCTGGGGGGCATCTTTTTTGTTTCTGTTTTCCTGAATAAAGATTGGTACCCATGAGGTAATCAAGATATGTACTTTTTTTCATATTGCAGATAAGGCAACAAAGCCAAAAAAAGAATAAATTATTTAAAGACATCTACATAAAAATAGAAACAGCTAGGACTAGAACCAGGTTTCTTGACGCCTGGACAAGAATATTCTATGTTATAAAACAATTATTCATTGTTATTTATCTTCAGCTTCTAACAAATGACAGAGGAATTAATCACTCTCTAAACATGTATTTGAATGAAGATAATGGTTGACTGGACGGATGGAAGGGTGACCCATTAACAACAAAAACAAAAAATAGATCCTAGTTCCAATAAAGTCTAATAAAAAGAGATGGTTTTCATACTTATAATCATATTTCCTCAATCTCATTACCTGTCCAACATTCTTCCCCTACTTTCACACCCAGAAAATATTCTACCTGTTCAGTTGAGAGAAACAGATTTAAAATAATTGTTTTTCTAAAAAGAGGTTTAAAACGACCAATTATCACAACAACATGGTTCTACACATCAAGACGTCCTGTACTCCAATCCCTGAGCCTGTCTTTCTGAAATTCCCCCAGCTCCATGTCTTCCATTGTATTTCGTTTTATAATTCAAAGGTTGAATATAAAAGGAAGAAGACCTGTTTCAGAAGATAGATGATGTGAGTTTTAGCCCCAATATTTAGCAGTTTTATGGCATTAGTGAAGTCAGTAAATGTTCCATTCATCAAGCCTGTAACTGATACCACAACTGCTTAGTTGTCAAAGCCTGAGCACCTCCCCCCACAAAGTACCCTGTTCCTAATCCCTCCTCCCTCTCCCTCATTTACCCTGTCCCTAATCCCTCCTCCCCCTCCCTCCTTATCCCTAATCCATTACACAGTTTTATTTACTTTACATCTCTCCAACTTCCTCTGTTGTAATCCAAGCTTTCATCATTTCTTGCCCAAATAATCCTAAGAACCTGTTTCCCCACATCCTATGTAGATCCTCACCAATGTTTCTCACAAACCATCCAAAAATCTTTGTGCAGTGCATTATGATGTGATAATACCATTATCCTTTCACAAAATTGTCAATGGTTTTCTTTTGCTCTTTGGAGAAAAGACCAACGTTTTCAACATTCAGAACCTCTAAAACCTCACCTCTCCTGCCTCTCACCCCACCTCCTCCCTGTCCTCTATTCCTACTGATCTTCTCTCAGTTTCTTCAAATACATGACCCCATCTCCAGTCTCAGGTACTGTTTTTCCTTGGCTCTTCCCACTCAGCCCCCATTTATCCTTCTTACCTCTCAGCTCAAGAGACACTTCCTTAGGGGAGCTTCCAGACCCTTGGTATACACACAGTCAAATTCCTTTCTTCAGAACACTGATTTAATTGGCAACTGTGAACTAATAAGTACATTATCTTATTAATGTCTATCTCCCTGACCAAAATGATAATTGCTGAGGCAATTATCTGTTTTGTCTACAACACTAAAGTACTTGCCCTCCAGCCAACCAAAGATCACCTGGAACAGATCAGCAGTCAAGCGGGCTTATTGGCTCAGTAATAAGCAAAACAGTAATCATGTGAAAGTGGGAGGGGTTAATACAGTTAACCCTTGAACAACACAGGTTTGAGCTGCATGGGTCCACTTAGAAGTGGACTTTCTTCTGCCTCCGCCTCTCCCAAAATAGCAAGACCAACTCCTCCTTTTCTTCCTCCTCTTCAACCTATCTGATGTGAAATCAACGTGAATGAAGATCCTTATGATGGTCTACTTCCAATTAATGAACAGTAAAAATATTTTCTCTAACGATTTTCATAGTAACATTTTCTTTTCTTTAACCCACTTAATTGTAAGAATATAGTATTGAGAACTACGTTCTGACTTTTTTTTTTCTTATCCAAATTCCTAATAAGAGGCTTGGGAAGCCACGCCGGGTGAGGACTCCACCAGATGGAGTTTTGTTACTCTGTTACCCTACCTACTGAATTTTTTTTCCAACCTGACTCCGGCATAATACCACACAACAGATCAAAAAGGAAATCAAAGCCGGGCTCAGTGGCTCAGCCTGTAATCCTGCACCTTGGGAGGCTGAGGTGAGTGGATTGCCTGAGCCCACAGGTTCGAGACCCACCTGGGCAACTTGGTGAGACCTCATCTCTACAACAAATCAAAAATTAGCCAGGCGTGGTAGCGCACGCCTGTAATTCCAGCCACTTGGAAGGCTGAGGCGGAAGGATCGCTGGAGCCCAGCAGGTCGAGGCTGCGGTGGCCGGGAGTGGCCACTGCACTCCAGTCTGGGCGAGAGTGAGACTCCAACTCAAAAAAAAAAAAAAAGGAAATCAAAATATTTTATGACCCTGTCAAGTTGTCTCTTGGGGACTTCCAGACTCCATGCACCATGTCCTCTACTGATTCCCAAAATTCCTTAGATAGTTAGGCTCTCAGACACTGGGCATCTTGTCCTCTGATTTTCAAATGCCCTTGGATAGCAACTACAAATTGCTAGTAAGGAAATTCTTAAAGCCACCTATAACCTGCAAACCCCCACTTGGAAATTTCCCTTCTTCCTGGGTAAAACTAACAAAAATCTCACATGTATTGACTTACATTTTTTGTAATTTCTGCCCCCTTAAAATCTATGTAACCAAACTGCAATTCAATCATTTCAGGCATACATTCTCGGGACCTTCTGGGGACAGGTGTCACAGGTCTAGTTATTTGTAATGGCTAGAATAAAACATCTTAAAATATTTTATGGAGTTTGGCATTTTTTCATCAACAATATATAATATACATAACATAACAGAATATGTGAATAGACTTTATGGTATTAGTAAGTCTTCCTTTCAACAGTAGGCTATCAGTAGTTAAGTTTTGGGATATACAAAAGTTATACTTGGCCAGGCTTGGTGGCTCAGTCTGTAATTCCAGCACTTTGGAAGGCCGAGTTGAGTGCATTGCCTGAGCCTGTAGGCTGGATTGCCTTAGACCAGCACGGGCAACTTGGCGAGACCTCGTCTCTACAACAAATCAAAAAAATTAGCCTGGTGCGGTAGCGTGTGCCTGTAGTTCCAGTTACTTGGAAGGCTGAGGTGGAAGGATAGATGGAGCCCAGCAGGATGATGTTGGGGTGGCCATGAGCATGCCACTGCACTCCAGCCTGGGTGACGGGGTGAGACTCCAATTCGAAAAAAAAAAAAAAAGAAAAGAAAAAGTTAGATGTGGATTTTCAACTGCACTATGGGTTAGTACCCTCAACCCCTACACTCTTCAACTGTATATGAAATAAATGGTTAGCCTTAAGGTGATCTGTGAGGTCCATTTAAATGAAAACATTCAAATTTTGGAATTCTCTTTAGATCTATTCTATTTCATTTCTTTTTCATGAAAGGATTCCATTACTTCCAAGTCTATAATTTCAAGAAAGCCTCCCTGATCTAATCTGCACTGTGCATTAGAACAGATGAGCTCAAAAAGTTCTGCTAGAGCTCTCAAGGACAGAGCTGCTCTGAGAAGCAACTTTCCAAAATGGAGAATTCCTGACACACCACACTAGACTTCACAGCTCAAAAAATTAAAGAAATATGTGTTTCCTCAATGGAGCAGTAATGTCCAGGACAAATTGCTCTGAATTTGAAAGCATGTTATGATGGTTAATTTTATGTGTTGATTTGATTGGGCTATGGGATGCCCAGGCATCTGGTAAAATATTATTTCTCTGTGTTTCTGTGAGGGTGTTTTCAGAAGAGATTCACATTTGAATCAGTAAACTGAGTAAAGAAGATCTACCTTCACCAGTGTAGGTAGGCATCATCTGGTCTGTCGAGGAACCAAATAAGACTAAAATGTGGAGGAAGAATAAATATACTCTTTCTTGCTTGAACTAGAAGACACATATTTTCCTGCCCTCAGACATGAGAGCTCCTAATTCTCAAGCTTTCAGACTCTAGGATTTAGACCAGTGCCCCCAACTCCACCTCAGTTCTCAGGTTTTGGACTTGGACTTAATTATACCACCAGCATTCCTGGTTCACTGGCTTGCAGATGACATATCATGGAATGTCTCCATAATTGCATGAGCTAATTCCATAAATAAATAAATCCTGTTGGTTCTATCGTACATATAGGTTCACCTAACACATTTTGAATATAGAGTTCCTATCTCCCAAGACTTCATCATGCATGCCTGGGGAATTATCTAGTGTATCACTTTCTACAAGAAACTCATGTTGTTGTTGTTTTTATATCCCTAATAGGTTTCTAATGGCTAAAGTTTAGTTAGTTATTTAAACCACAGGAAGCTTAATACCTCCTCAGTTATTTAACTTTACACATGCTTCTCTAATGATCTGAACTTTCTGCCATGAATTTATTTAACTAGTAGATCACCTCTGATGGGTCAGACCTGTGTAATGCTTTTAGGATTCACAAGGGAATTAATGAAATCTGGGCCCTGCCTAGTTTAGAGCTGAGATCACAGAGAGAAGTGAGACATTTATCAAATTATCATGCAGATCATATAAGTGCCTACTACAAACCAGAGATAATTTTCCCTAATACCTATCGATTTTGACAAGAAGAAAGGGCTAGAATTATGGCTAGCCAATGGCTAGGCTAATGTATTCTCCCAAAGTGACGAAAATGGATACTGCTATACTTCAAATACCAATAACAAGAAACGCTTGAGTAAGAGTCTGAATGAGATGAGCTTTCTGAAATTTCAGAAAGCTGTGATCCTGGCAGAATAGGGAAGGAGAATGAAGGTTTTGCTATCTTCAAATACCAAACAATGAGTTAACATTAAAATATATTTCTGTAACTCCAACATCATCCATTCCCAATTTACTCTTGAGGTATGGGACAAGGAAGGCATTATTAGCACCCTTTGTACTAAACAGAAAAAGATACTTATTACATAATTAACTCCAGCCCTCTGGCTAGAAAGCATGTGGATGAAAGTTACATAAGTGGAGAATCAGGAATTCCTTAATAATAGCAAGACATTTCAGATTTATAAATTTTTTAAAAGCTAAGACCCAACATGCCATTCAATCCTACTTAAATAATTTGCCTCAGTTTCCAAAGTTAGAGAAAGAGAGTAACAGTAAATCCCGGTACCTGATTATTGCATGCATTCTCTTATCCCATGTGGTATACATAGTGCTATATAATGATTTGGGTGGAACAGCGAAGAGACACTTTAGACTCTAATTAAACCACAGTTCATATCTTAAAGCTTTGAAGCTAATAAAATGAAATGGATAACAATATAATGCCATCCAGGTGTTTTCAATAAAGCCTTGCCTCTTATAATCCCACTTTAGAACTTGTATATCTACAGCAAAACTCGAGAGAAGTGGGCAAGATTTACTAGGGCTTCCACTCATGTGGTGACAGGAGCTACTTGTATTTGGACACTGAATTAAAAAAAAAAAAGCTGCAGAAAGAAGAAATAAAACAGCCTTAGGGAAAGATCTGAATAGCATTTCTTCCTCTTTTTTTTTTTTTTCATTCCTGTAAGACCAAATAAATGTAGTATGCATGATTTGACCCAGAAAAGGAATATATGACATGACTGGATAAAGGTACAGCCAGCATGATGCTTGACAGAATTTCAATGAGGCCCAGATAAGAGGCTTCCAAGAAAGCCACAAAACATGTCTCAACCAACACAGGCAAGGCCACAAAAGGGGCCCTTGTCATGGCTGCAAGTGAGGCAAAATGGCACTTAATAGTTGAGATTGTCCTGAATTTCTTTATATCCACAAACTTGCTTACTATTTGATATGAGTTATGCCAACTTTCCAGTAAAATAATCATCACAGAACAAAGTCTGAAATGCTCACAAGCAATGGTATGCTGGATAAATGTACACTTGTTTGGATCAAAAGGTATCCCATATGCTAGACAAATTGGTATATTCACAATAACAAAATCTGAGCCTTCATGCTAGCTACACTTAGCATAGATGGTATGCAGCTCTGACCGATTCAAAATATTTCTTATTCAGTCTTCCTTTTCTCAGGAAAAAAAACAAAAACAAAAACAAAAACTAATGCATTGAGTTCCAGAGACAGAGCCTATTTTCTGTCCTTTTTAAAAATTTTTTTTGAGTTGGAGTCTCACTCTGTCACCCAGACTGGAGTGCAGTGGCCACTCCCGGCCACTGCAGCCTCGACCTGCTGGGCTCCGGAGATCCTTCCGCCTCAGCCTTCCAAGTAGCCGGAATTACATGCGCGTGCTACCACGCCCGGCTAATTTTTTGATTTACTGTAGAGATGAGGTCTCGCCAAGTTGCCCAGGTGGGTCTCGAACCCGCTGGCTCAGGCAATCCACTCACCTCGGCCTCCCAAAGCGCGGGATTACAGGCTGAGCCACCGAGCCCGGCCTACAGAGCCTATTTTATTTGAGAGTATCCTCATCCTTTTATCTCAGTTTTTCCCTCAAGATGAGTACTATTAACAAGACTATTAACATAGTCTATAAACTATCAACAAAGTCCTCTGAGAATCCAAGAAAATAATTATTGTATTAATAACAATTGTTGCTTCTTTATAATACTCACCAAGACAAATATAATGGTGGGAATTCAGGCACAGACATTTAAAATGATACCCCAGATATTACAGGGATGCAAGCAAGTAAATGGAATATTTCTGTCCTCCAGAAACTCACATCCTAGCTTAGAAAACAAGACAGACAACGCAAAATTAAACAACCCTGTAAGATAACACAATGAGCTATCAGCTGTAAAGACACATTGAGCTAGTTACTAAATATCAGGATATATAAGAATTGTTTCGCTAAATATTATACACATCCACACATGAAACAGTAACGAAATGAATCTCAATCCACAAACCCAGAATGGAAAGATGACAATTTTTTTTAAATTTTCTTAAATCAACATAAGTAAAACTCTGTGCTAGCATCCCATTATGTCATGAAAAATATACCACAAGAACACACAAAAATTGTACAAAGATCCCAGGCTCTTATATCATGTTAAAGAATTGGGTGCCCTCTACCCTTTTTGGTAAAGGCCACTGGTCTAAATCATTGGTTCAACCCATCTCAACCATCATAAGGTCATTTGCAGCCAGAATCTCTAGTGTTTCTGTGGTCATCCTTGGAATATAGAATTCTTATACCTGTGTCCAGGCTTTTACATCAAACATGGGAAACAAGGCTTCTGCATCTAGGTCAAGTCTTCTATGTCAAGCTTGGGATAAAATCTTGTGCCAGGTCCAGCCTCCGTAGGTGCCCAAAAAAGTCACGTCTTCTAATGGCTTCCTGCCTTTTCCAATGTTGCTATAATCTGCGATGTGCCCATAGAATACTAAAAATCTCTGAATTCTGCCAACATAGAAAGAAAAAAATGTCCCTTTCATTTCTCTCTACTTTCCCTTTCTAGAACAACTCACGTCACCTTTGCAACAAATCCAGGCCTTTATAGAAGAAGACAAGAGTGTCCAGTATCAAGCACCTTCTAATTTCTGTCCTACAAAACCTGTAAGGTGAGAGCCTAGCTACCTTGTTGAAATGGGAAAAATAAACTATAAGAAGAAAAAATAGGCCGGGCATGGTAGCTCATGCCTGTAAACCCAACACTTTTGGAGGCAGAGGTGAGTGGATTGCTTGAGTCCAGGGGTTCAAGACCAGCCTGGGCAACTTAGCAAAACCTCATCTCTAAAATAAATAAATAAATAAATAAATAAATAAATAAATAAATAAATAAATAAATAAATAGCCGGGCATGGTGGTGTACAGCTGTGGTTCCAGCTACTTGGAAGGATGAAGCGGAAGCATCACCTGAGCCCAGCAGGTTGAGGCTGAGGTGGCTGTGAGTGTGTGACTGCACTCCAGCTTGGGTGATAGAAAAAAAGAAGAAGAAGAAAAAAAAAAAGAACAAATAGTGTTACCAACACAAATTTAAAATTACTATACATTTTCCAACCAAAAAACCTCAGAGAAACAGTGATTTAATAATTTTTACAAGGCCTAAGTCGGTATATAGGATAGAATGACTTCTTTCTCAACAAGAAGTTGTTATGCTTCTAGAGAAAAACTTTCAAGGAACCTGCCTAATCATCACTAATTTTGAAGCTTAACACAGGTGTAGCTATTTGAGGACAAAGATCCAGTCATTGCCACAAAAAAAAACTATAAACAAATATAAATAAAGAGTGCAGAGAAGAGAAACAAGAAAACTAATGCAAATATATTATTGTGGTTGTATACAAAACCCTTTAAGATGAATTAACTATATTTCGGAAATGACAAAAATATTACTATAGCATACACTTTACCATATCAAGTGCAGTCAAGTACAATTAAAGGCAGAAGTATCCCCTTCAGGCCCGTGTGATTTATCCTTCACTCAGAGGGCAATTACTACAAAGACAGAAAAACTTCCTGAAACTGTTTTGTGAATTGCTTTTTCCAGTTTCTGTATAAAGGTAGAATCATTCATGCCCCAAATCTGATTCACCCTGACTTAAATATAATACCAAAAGTACTTGTCAAAATATATGAAGTGCTTCCCATGGGCCAGATATCAAGTTAGGTGCTTTACATAAATCATTTCATTTAATAGCCAGAGAAATTCTGTTATGTCAGTATTTTTATCATCATTTTACAGGTAAAGAAACTAAGGCTCCTAGAAGTCAGTTTTTCAAGGACACTCTGTTAGTGACTGGGAATCATAGGAAATATAATTTACACCTTACTAACCTAACCTTTTCCAATCTAAGACCTTAAGAAATACCATGGATTCTTGAAGGGATACTTGAACAGAAATACTAACTTGAAAGTTTGGTAAAATATGACATATTCTCTAGGCATCACAGGAAGTGACTGAGTCCCAATTAGAAAAAAGGCTAAAAGGAGCTTTTTCAGGCTCATACGCCTCAAAGGACAAGAAAGAACGAAGATCTGTTTGTCCAAGCCTCAAAAGCCAGATTCTTACCTGCAAACTAAGAGTACATATAATGTGTCCTCTAGGTATAGGATGTACTTAATGACTATCTCAGCATTCAGTCCCACAGGATATAATGTCCAGCTACAGTAGAAACAATTATAATTGATGGGGAACTTGTTTTTGTAAAACTGAGGAGTAAGCCTAAGAGCTACGAAATCTTACTTGAGTGACTTTGGCCATGCCTCATGTTCTTTCTTTAGTCCATTTCTCACCAACTGTATAGAGTTGTTGGGAGCCAAATATTGTCAGCAAAAGTACTAGATAAATCACAGAACATCATACATATCACACCTGTTACTAATTCATTTAAAAGTCATTAAGAAATGCTGTGAGAATATTGTATACTGGGTTAAGAAGAGGACTCTAGGACCATCTGCCTGGATCAATCTCATATCAGCACCAACCAACTAGATGAACTTGGACAAGTTGCTTTCCCTATCTGTGCCTCAATCTCCTTATCTGTAAAATGGGGATAAAGGACAGACTTTTGTGAGAACCAAATATGGAAATGACAATGTAAAGTGCAGATAACACTAAGCATTTTTGTGAATAACAAACATAATAATATATGTAAAAACTCATGAAAGGTTATAACAAGATAGATACCAATTAGTATCAATCATTTATTGGTCATTACTCCCATACCAACATCACTAAGAATCAATAAAGGTCTAAGAATTATGTAAGTGATAGAGTTCTCAGAGCTTTCACACAAAGTAAAAGGAAAAACAAAAGACCTCAAACTTTAACATTTGTACCATAATTGTTTCCTGTGGGTATGTAGACTGATATCACAAGTATGAACCAAGACAGAAAAATAATTTCTATATTTTATCATTTGATATAAACTGGATGCAAATTATCCTGTTTATAAAGCTAGTTTCCATTGTCATGGGAGTACTGCCTATAAAAATATTATTATAGAATACTTCTTAAATGAGAAACAGAGTTCATGAAGTCTCTTAGTCAGATTCTTCAAGCTAGCATATTATCTTACCCCCATTAAAGAGCTTTGGGCCATCTGTCCCATCTAAGCTAGCAGTGGCATGATCTCCAGAAATATTCCTCAATTGTAGGTACTAATTAGGTTTTTCCATATATGCAAATTGTAGATTAACTGTATTTATCAATAAAAATATTTAAATTCAATGTTACCTTTGTGGCAAGTGACTTTATCTCAATAGTGAGGGTGAATTTCACAGGCAGGCCCTTTGGGAGGGTTGAAATGTTTCTACTATTAAAGCTAATGCTGGTGGCAGCCATGGGACATTTTTTCTCATAAAATTCAAACCCAAAATGATAATCTCATTTTAAAAAGTAATTGTAACAGAACCAAATGCACAAGTTATAATGACATTGCCAGAAGAATGGACACTACAAAAATGTATCCTAAAATAGTGTGCATAATGATTTTATGCAAAACATATTGCCTGTCCAAAATAAAATTCACCATTTCTAGCTAGGATTGAACGTAACTTATATATCCATGGATACTGATTAAACATTAGGAATTAAAAAACTAAGCTGTAACATAACTCATCTTTGTGAGGACAACAGTAAAAAAGAGAGGAGGTACAAAAACTTTAAAAAAAGTAAAATAATTTTCCCGTCAAACAAAAAGAGATGACTCAGGACCACAAGGAGAACTCCAAAAGCCAGGTTAAAGAGTTTTAGACTTTCAGAGGTCCTTAGAGTTGGCTGATCACATCTTCTCCATGACACTTCCTCCCTCCCTTTCTCCCAGTACACTGTAGCATCTTTGTTCTCCCCTTAACCCTTCAACTAGGAAGTCCCTTACTATTTTCTCATCTTTCTGTCATTCTCTGGTGGGGATTTCTCATGAAGACCGATGTCTTCCTTTCTGATCTTCACATCCTATCTCTTTAGTTATTGGTTGACCTCCAAGTCTTCCATTAAGCACATGTTGTGCCTGACTCTTAAATCAGGAAGCATCAGAGCCTGATAGCTTAATGCTGACTAATCTGGAAGCAAATTTCTTGAGTTCAGATCTTGGCTCTCAGTCCCAGTTTGACCTTAAGCATTTTCCTTAACCTCATTGCCTTCAGTTTCCTTACCTGTAAATTGATGACAATGGTAATAGTACTTAAACTTAGAGAGCTATTATGAGAATTAAATAATGCATATAAAGCTCTTAGAAAAAAAGTTTCATAGTAAGACCTTGATAGATGCTAGCTAGCATTATTATTATTATTTTCATGTCTCTAATACGGATTCTGTGTTCCCCTGTCATATCGATCCTTTTGTCCGTCATTCTAATTCCACATATTAACAACCTTGCCCATTCTTCCAAGCCCAGAACTGTTGCCAGGTCTTCTACCATATGTGCACACACTAAAAGTATCAATTGCTGTTTTGAACCCCCTAGTGGCTAATCCAAAACTCTGCCACGTGCTTCTCATTGTCTACCATATTCCAGAGATGCTCATTCACATCTTACCATATGTATATGTTTGCATGTTCCTGGAAAGTAGGTGCTGCATTTATATTTACCACCAGCCTGCCCCAGTTGAGAACCTGTGATACATACACAATAGATCTGAGTAGTTCAATTCAGTAGCCACCAGCCACATATGATTTTTAAATTAATTAAAATTAAATTATTCATTCTGTTCTTCAGTCACACTAGTCAAATTTTAAATACTCAGCAGCTACATGTGAGTACTAGCTACTATATTGGACAGCACAGATATAGAACATTTCTACAATCATAGAAACTTCCATTGGGCACTGTTGCAACAGATGGTACTTGAATAAATGTTTTATGATTTTTAAGTCTCTTCTGTATTTTAAAAATATTATTCTCTCAGAAACTTTCTACTCTACCAAAACTTTTATTAAACAAATGTTCAAAATGAAAATAAGATTTAAGACATCAAGATCATTTATCATGTAAGACTAGTAAAAAAAAATAATTTTTTCCATAAGTACCATGAGTGCAGGACCAGTTTTGCATTGTGGTTAGCCAGACAGTTTTCCAGCATACAAAAGACATCTCAACTTTTCAGAATAATGGGAGCCACCTAACCTGTGGCTCTAGCATGACCAGACTTTAAATCATAACTAATCCATATACAACTCTTGCTCAGATTTCTAAATTACTTCCTAAAGTTTCAAATAGACACTTTTCAGGAAATTAAAGGGAACCATATGGTTTCCTTTGCACTAATACTAAGCAAGGTTAAAATCCTGCAAGGGCTTCTTGTCACACTTAGAATCCAGTCCAAGCCTCTTTGGGCATTCTTGAGTTTCATCTGTCACCACTCTCTGCTGCAAGCTGGCCCGCCGCCATGCTGGCCTTCTTTCAGTTCGTGGAAACAGGCAGGTCCCACTCTTCCTCACCAACACATGGTTCACAACATGCTGCACAATACACTGTGCAAGTCAGACTTCATTCTTTGCTTTGATTTTCACTTCCTCTGAACTCTTTTGTCCTGATCAGTCAATACACAATAGTTCTCCCACTTTATTCTTCCTTCTGGTATTTTACTCCCCTTCATTGGTAATTGGGTATTTGTTTGTTAAGCTCTTTGTTGTTTGTCTCCTGCCACAGACATTAAGATGGGTGAATGTCAGGGCTATGCTGTTTCCTTTCCCACTATTTACCCAGTATCTTGCATTGTGGCTGCTAAGTACTTAACATGTGTTTATTAAATGAATTTCAGAAGTCTACATAATACAGTGTGTTGAAGAAAATGATTTTTATTTTAAGAAAAAAATATTTATTTATTTTCATTTCAATGACTTTAGGGGACATAAATGATTTTTTGTTGCATGGATGCACCACATAGTGGTGAAGAAGCCTGGGTTTTTAGGCATAGCCTCCACCCCCACCTGTGCACATTGTACCTGATAGGTGATTTTTCATCCTTAACACTCCTTCCACTCTTCCCTTTCTGAGTCTTCAATGTCCACTATGTTGTCCTTTATGCCTTGGCAGTTCCTTAGCTTAGCTCATTTCATAAGTGAGAACATGTGACATTTGGTTTTCCATTCTTGCATTACTTCACTTAGGATGATAGTCTCCAATTCTATCCAAGTTGCCACAAAATATATTATTTTATTCAGAAAAGTAAGTTTGAGCTAACTTATTTTTGTGATTCCCTTTATGTGTGCTAGAGAGAGAGGCGAGGGAAGGAAGAAAAGGGAAAGAGGGCAGAAGAAAAGAGGTTTAATTTTGAAAGTATCACATAAAATTATCAAATTTCTCCTTTTTCAGACTTATAAGGTCTGAGAGAAATTCACATATTGTTAGAGAGAAAATTATAAAGCAGTCTTTTTGATGTACCATATGAAATTTCAACACTTTTAGGGACACAACGAACTAAGAGTTCATCTTAAATGTTCATTACATTTAGTGGCTTAAAATCCTGAAGCCATGCCCAGATGGAAAATAGTAAGATATTTAAGATAGATATAGATGTCTAAATGTTCTTTGAGTAATTTTTAAAAAGCATTTCCATTAAAAATACTGAATTGTTTCAGTCTATTACTTTGAATGAATTGGAAAGTTAAAAAAAAAAAAAAGAAGGCAGGCACTAAAGAAAAAAAAGCAGATAATCATAAAAACTTAGATATCCCTTTGGACTTATTTTTACTCTTGTACAGCTCACCTTAAAATATCTATTGCAAATACAATATATAGTATAATAAAGCATTTTAAGTGATACTAGATTGTAAGATACACACACTCACAACCTCACATACATACATACACAAAGTACTATAACCCTAATTTTTATATATGTTGACCCACACAGAGAACTGGTTATTCTGCAGCTAGACCACACCTTCTGGAAATAAGTCAATTAGATTTATGAAAATTTGAAGAGGCATTATGCAAAACTATCCAAATTATGGGACCTGAATTCAGTTGATCAAACTACACAATCACTACCAGAGTGGCATGAATTCTGCTATCTTTCTCTGCTATTTGAAATCATAAAGTCAAGTTGTGACCTTAATCTAATGTAGTTTTAGAACTAGGATGGGCTTTAGAAAGGTTCAGATGATTTGTTTATTTTTCTCTGCTGATAATTTCACATTTGCATCATAATTGGATTTCTCTAAGTTCACTGACATTTCAGTTAGCTTCGGTGATCATTAAAGTTTTTTTTTTTTTTTTCCTTTAATCTATATTTGGGTCATGCTCATAGGGTTGTTCATATGCAAAGAAATTCATCAGAAAATGGCTGATTTCCACATTATAGGGCCATTCTCCTTTGAGACACTCAGGTTGAAAAATAATTGTTATTTTTAACTAAACATGGTTATGCAACTGATAACTGAACATTGTTATCACTGAAAACTGAATATCAGGCATATTCATTCTGGGAAGACACTGAAATATATTTTCAGTTGTGTTATATAATTCATACTGAGAAACTTGTTGCTATCTGAGGGAAATCTTAATTTACATCTCCTAAGTATAAAATGCAGTCACTAATTGTTAGCTAGGAAAAACATGCTATTTTTAAATTTCTATTTAACATGCATGTTAGCCACTGTTACTCCGGTGTTTAGGTACCCCATTTAGATAACCCAGTCTTTGGCAGTTATCTTGTGTGTATTGACTTGTGAAGCAAGCGTCTAAAGCAAAAAAGTGAAGGCCACTTTCAATTCCAATCTCTGACTCTAAGTAAAACGCAAGCATCCTCCTGAAGGTGTCACTGAGGCCCAAATGATTTCCATGAACTCTCATTTTAAGGTCACTGAAATTTCCACTAGATAATGTTAAAGACGATACATTTCATTAGGGTAAAAGAAGTGAGAGACATTTCATTTAAAAGAAATAAAACCTTTTTGAATTTTTTAATTAAAATTGTAATTGAGTAGGTAAACTTTTATACTTTAAATGGTAGCTGAAGTTTAATACAGTACTGTATTTTTAGGGTGCTTAGAGAAATTAGCAAATAAGAGAATAAACATTCCAAAAATGTTTCAGAAATGGAAATAAACTCTTAAATGTAGGCTAGAATACATGGTTAGAGAAATCAAAGTGTCTCCATTTTAGGATTTCCTGTGAATCATCACAGTCCTACTATGACCTAGCATACGATAGGTTTCCAATAATGGTAAGGCAGGTGAATGAATAAATGAATAAATGGATGAGCAAGTAGGTACTTGAAGTCTCACTTGTTACCCACATTGCTTTATATTTGTAGTGAACCTCTTATGTGAAACACTTAATTCAAAGTTTAAACCTTATTTATTAAGCTTCTTATAAAATGTCACAATGAGACAATTTTCCTTAAATAATAATGATCAATATTTCTCCCTTGGACCATCTTTATTAATTCACATCTTTATAATAATTTTCCTGGAAGGAAACACATTTGACGTATACATTAAGAAATAAAACGTAGTTCAAAATGAAGCTCTGAAGCTAATGTGTACAAAATGAAACACAAGTGCAATGAAGAGGTCTCCAACTTGTTTTAGAAGCAAATCTATGATCCGTGAAATAAAGTAGGGATTGACTCTGCAGCAGAGTGATGTATGAATTCAACAGGATTTCTACTTGTCATCCAGGCATGTGATTTACCAAGAGGCATATGACACACTGATATTGTCTTCATGGGACACAAAATACAATAAATAATATTTTCAATTTTCATTATGCTTTCAGAAAATGAAATGGCAAAGAGCATACTGAGAATCTGCTATTAGATGATAAAACTATTTAATTAGGCAGTCTCCAGGGGCAGAGCTTCTCTCCAGAAGTCTTCTTTCCCACAAGCATTTGCATGGAAGAGACTTTTTTTCCTCTGGGATTTTATTAGGACAAATCCAGAGTCTCAACCCAATAATCAAACAAGCAGATATAGCCACAGGCTCCTGAACTCAGCATGTCATCCGTGACTCCTTGATAATATCCAGAAACAAATGTAACTCTCTATTATTCTGGCACCTATACACATTTCTTGTTCTTTTTCAACCATACTTTCATCTAGTGTTTTGCTCCATATTAAATTGGTAGTTTTCATTATGTTTCAATAAGGGTCTTATCAAATGGTAGAGATTATTAGCCCAAGCGATGGTTTAACTATTTTTAAGTAGCTATAAATCAAATTTTACAAGGGAAAATATAAGATAATTACAGTACAAAATACATTATTAAAATATTTATCATATAATTTTCACATAAATAGTTGGCCAAGGAGTTAAACAAAATGTTCCTGATTTATTACTTAGAAACAGCACACATATTCCTTGAAATAAAAAGTGTCTAATGGATTGTTTCCCTATTTCTCCTGCTCCTTCTTCCAAAATCAACAATGTGCAAACTGGCTACTGTTGACTTCATAGAAAGCATATTATCACTTACAAAAACGTTTTTCACTTTTATAACCTATACTTTAATAAACATTTTATGAAAAAATAGCATATAAGCTTATTTACATGAAAGAAAATTTATCACATGGCTAAACAGTAGTTTTAAC
Organism: Tarsius wallacei; assembly: GCA_963574415.1. NCBI lineage: Eukaryota > Metazoa > Chordata > Mammalia > Primates > Tarsiidae > Tarsius > Tarsius wallacei. The sequence continues at coordinate 23,268 of CAUYQG010152573.1, forward strand.
ATGGGTTTTTGCTAGAAGCTAAAGAAAATTATATAAAGTATTGTATAATTAATTTTTTTCACATAAAATCTGAAATTTCAAAGAAATTAACATATTGCCTCGTTCTTGTCCAAATATAAGTGTGCATACCATTTGTTTTCTGTCTTCAGAAAAATACAGTCCTTTTAGGCCTTCTATATCACAATACATCAGTAAGTAAAAAAAAAAAAAAAAAAGATCTTTAACCCCATTTCTAATATACTGAATCCTAATGGAAAAGATGTTAGAATTTGTATATCAATAAGCATATAAGGTGTTTGTTACATGTACAAAATGTGAAACCACTACTTAGCTAGGGATTTAGGTTAACATGTTAGAAATGTACTCAGTCTGATATTTCTTCCTACCTTGATATTCTGATCCTAAAGAATGCTTTTTAGGAACTTCTCTTAGAAAATCACAAAAAGTGACCACCAATTCTTCCCATTCCTATATGAACATACTTCTACAATGTGACTTAGCAGCTACGCCTATTAAGAGGTGGAATGTATATCTGTACCTCTTGGTATCTGATTTTGGCGCCACGTGACATATTTTGGCTAATGGAACATTAGTGAACATGACAGAAACAGAGACTTGATAAGAGCTTGTGCGATGGAGCTTGTCCTGTCTTGCCACCTTTTTAAAATTTTGATGCTGCGTGAAGCAGCCCGGGCTAGCCTGCCAAGTGCTAGAGACAGAGGACCCAGTTGCCCCCTTCATTGCAATCAACAGCCAGACATGTTAGAAAGGCCATCCTGAACTAAACTGCCCCCAAACCAATCCACTATCTGACTGTAGTCATAAAAGGAAGCCCCAGAGACACCTAGAAAAGAACTGTTCAACTGGGTCCAGCCAAAATTGCAAACCCACAGTATTTCAAGCTAAAAAGGCAATGTTGTCTGGGCCACTAATATTATGGCTGCTTTGTTATACAGCACAAAAAAAAATAAACTGCTTTTACAAAAAGAAAGCAAATAAAAGCTGATGTTTCTGATACTAATTTTGGTAGTGCCCAAGCTTTACTGCAGTTTTGAATTATTTCACATTTTTTCATTTCAGTACTTGACATAAGTAGTAAGCATATTTGTATAGGACAAGATGCGTTCATGAAGTTTCAACCTACTTTATCAAGTGCCACTGAGAGATGTAACCAATTCAGAAAGAAAAAAATATATATAAAGTGAACAAAATACCTTGTAGAAATAAGCATAAAGAAAACCTCACCTGGAAAAACCAGCTGTGACATTTACTTTTGACTTTTACAAAGGAAATTCACTTGCATTATTGAAAATCTAAGTTTACCATGGTAACTGCTTCCTCACACATCATTTTTATTTCCAACAAAGATATTTGTAGACAATGACATGAGTTATACTGAATACGAAAGCTCTCATCATAATGTTTGTGTAAGATATATTGAAAGTCGGATCACCAGGCTGCTTGTTTGTAAAAATTTTATCACTTTCATAATAAATAATTAGAGAAATTTCCACAAGATGAAAGGTAATGACATAAAGTATATGAAGATGCTTTAAAAACTGTCAAGGGCTACACAATATTGCATATTATTATTACAACAACAAAAATTATATTGAGGAGATTTCCTCTACTTAGTTTTATTCACTGGTTTATTTACCATAAGAGCACCAACTCTGTGCCAGGCACAGAGTTAACTGCTAGAAATATTGAAATTAATAAGGTAGACAATTCCCTGCTCTCAGGGAAACCACATTTTAGCAGGGAAAACAAGACAATTTCAGGTGTTTATAAGTCCTGGAAAGAAAACAAAACAGAAAAATGTGAAACAGGATGGCAAACCATTTAGGATGGAGAATCATGGACCTCTTAGGGGGGATGACATTTAAGAGGAGACCTGAAAGAAAAGAAGCAGCTGGCCATGCAAATTTTAAAGAGCTGAGTATTTCAAGAAGAGAGGATAGCAAGCTCAAAGAACCTACAGTGCAAATGGAATTGGCCTTTTCAGATTTGGGAAGACCAGTATGGCTGATACCCAATGAGTCCAAGGAGAAGTGCTAAGAGGTAAGGTTAGAAAAGTGTGCGGTAGGCAGAGCATGTAGAGTTTTATAAGCTATGCCAAGTCATTTGAATCTTATCCTAAATGTCTGTGTCTATTTGGCGTGTATATAAGTCATTTTTGATAGAGTTATATAGAAATTTTGTCTGGCTCTTTGACTCTGAAAATCTACCATATGCATAAGAGAAGTATGAATTAGCTAACACTATTGAATAACGTCATAAATGACTACAAAATGTGTTAAGGCTCCAGAAAGATTTGAAAAATTAGAATATTTTTATAGAAAGACTTACTGTTACTTGGATGGACTTCGAGGCTATAATACTGAGTGATCTATCACAAAAACAAAGAACTGAGTATCACATGTTCTCACTCATAAGTGGACCTTGAACAAATATCATAATACTATAAGAAAAGGATGGGCAGTAATGGGAAACTGCCAGGGGAGGGCAGGGGCAGGATTGGCAGTAGTAGGAAACTGCTGGGGTAGGGGGGCACACCTCATCAACAAGGGTACCTGCATAGTGAACATTTGTATACCAAACCCTGAATTGTACCCCATATTAAAATTAAAAAAAAATTTTTGAAGACTTACTGTTAAAACCTTTTAAATATTTTTCTATACTTTCTCATTCAGACATCTTGATCTTAGCATATTTACATATCAATAAAACAAAAATAACAATAAAAAATAAAGAACTACTCAATAAAGTATTTTTAAATAACTTATTCAAACCAATCTAGAAGAAAAGCAGTAAGATTTCATTGAAATTTTTTAAATGGTCACTGAAATAGGAAGGACTGTTTTAGCAAATTAATGCTCAAGTATATTAAAGGTATGATTACATGTGAAAAAAATAAGAAAAAAAATTGCAAGTAATCAAAAGTCCAACTACTTTACTAAAAAGCAAGTAAATGTAAGTTGAAGAAAAGTCTCTGCTATAAATAACAAAATATATTTTAATTTCTCTAAATTAACTGTATAAATTATATTATCTACATATGAGAATTGAGTGAACAAGAAGAAATGGTCATGCTTTTTGCTGAAAAGAGTTGTAGAGATTGAGATTTAAAGTAAATATTGAAAACCTAAAAATAATGACAGAAAAGGTCTTGAAAATCTTTTCTGAGCCTGTTTGAACAATAAAAAAGTGTTTTATATTATATACATAATTAAATAAAACAGAAAATAAATTATCATGAAAATGAATTTGAATACATGGTATGTAGCATTATTGCTTCTTTATATGTAATATTTTGGTAATATAGTAGAGCTCATAAAAGTAGACTTAAAATTATATATTAAATAATAATTCAATTGCTTGAAATATGAATGTGTATAAGCAATACATTTTAAGAACATAAAATAAATTTTACTTGTGTTCAAATATTTCACTCTAAATAGGTACTCAACCACAAAATCTACAGTGTGCATAACTATAAAATCTAAAGTATACTGTAAAGGAAAAATGGTTACAGTTTGTGCATCTCAATGCCTTTTTACTAAAAATTCATTAAATTGTGTTAAACTCCCATAACCAACTATGAAAACAAAATAAGAAGGAAGCAACATAGCAGACCTAGAAACAAAGCAAAAGCAATACAATAAAAAATATTTCCTGAAAAATTGAAATGTCTTACAGTACAGAAGTAACAATAATAATGCTTAATAAAATACTTGCAAAAATGTCTTATGCATTGGGGAGTTGAAACAAAAGAAATAATTTCAGAGAGATAAAAAACAAAGCAGAAGCATAAATAGTAAATAATAAAGCACCAAAAATTGCTTACACTTTCAGGGTTTCTGTAAAATTCTAGAAAACTTGAGGTTCTTTTATGAAAGATGTACAGATCAACCACCACATAAATATACAATCACATTTTTAAAAAATAATCTTGCCACAAAAAAGGAGGATAACAAGCAAGTTGCCTGTTCTGAATTTGGTACTTGGTTAAAGGAAAATAAACAAACCTTCTTAAGGATCCATAACAACAAGCTGAGTCTCGTATGAATTCAGTCTAAATTTACACTACTGTGTCATACAAAACAGCAAGTCAAGAATTTAATTTAAAATGTTCCAGGTGTGGTGGTACTCCCTGATGTCTGACATAACAAATGAAAGCTTTCTCTAGAGAGAATTTGTTTCAATTCAGGGCTGAAAAAAATTCCCATATATAAAGTTTTAGGTAAAATAAGTAGCTCTAACACATAAACAGGAAAAAAAAGGTACCATTAATGAGTTTCAGGAAAAAAATAAAACTGTACAATCGGAATCGCCAATACTTTACTTGAAATTATCTTCATAGGATGCTAAATACATTTGTTAATAGTATAAAAATAAAGTAAAAATTTTAAAATATGAGTTAGGAGTAAAAGATGATAAAGGTATGTGAGATTTTTAAAAATCAAATCAAATTTTTTAAATAATATATAATTTGAAATTAATGCTCAATGAAAGAATTAAACATATTGGACACAGAATATTAGAATCAAAAGACAGAAAAACGGATTAAAATAAGTCATCCTAATTGAATAATAGGAAAACAAAGATGTAGGGGAAATGAAAAAGTTAAGTTATATTCAGGTAGTATAAGAAGGCCTAATATACACATACCAAATTTTCCAGATGAAGGTAATAGAGAGAACAGAGAAGCAACAATATACAAGGAGAAAACAACAGGACTTTCCAACATTGTTGAAAGGCATGAGTCCTAAATTCTAAGAAAAAAAAAAATAATAATAAATTGAAAACAACAAATAAAAAGGAATCCACTCCTAAATACATAACAGTAAACCTATAGAGAATAATAATATCTTAAAGCAGAGAAAATAAAGAATGAACAGAACATTTAGGGCTGAACAGCAATTAGTAAAGGCAGCATGGAATCATGTCTCTATGTGCAGAGATTAAAACAAATATCAAAATAGAAGTATATATTCAATTCCAGTGTTGAAAAACCAAAAATGTATCAATGAAATTTCTCACAAAACCCAGTACAGAGTTTACCATAAACACACATCAACTAAATTCATCACAAATGTTCTTAAAAGGCTAAAGAAAAAAGATCCCCAAAGGCTTTGAAATACAATAACAAAAGGTGACATATATGTTGGCTAATATTTTGGTAACTCTACAAAAATACATATGGGGACAAGCAAGTTGGAACGAAAATACAGATATCCCTCAACTTATGATGAGGTTACATCCAAAGGCACTCATCTTAAGTTGAAAATATTGTAAATAAACATGCATTTAATGTTGGAAACACAGTAGACAACCTTGAACTTATGATGGTTTGACATATCATTTTTTGACTTTACAATCATACAAAAGCAATATGAATGTAGTAGAAATTGTAACCCATCGTACGTCACAAGGAGCTCCTCAACTTAAAATGGGCTTATGTCCTGATAGATCCACCATAAAGTCAAAAAAGAATAAGTCAAACTATCATATGTCAAGGATCATCTGTAGAGAAAAGAACTTCACTGACATTGCAATCAGATGATGGCCATTAACATATTTGTAAAGTGTTTTACAGTTCAAAATAATAAATACACATATTTATTAGTCAAAGATTTTATTAACTAAAAATTGAAAAGTGAGAAAGTAAGTACTAGGATAATAGAAATTGAGTGTAGAGTTTCCAAAAAGGTAAATTTTTTAAAAAAAGAATTAAAAAAACTAAAAGAAAGCAAGAACAAGTTTTTTTAAAATAGAAAATACAATGACTAAGAAAAAGCACATATAGTATAGAAAACAATCCAAATATTCTAGCTAAGAAAATAAAAATGGAAAAAAAAAAAGAATCTCAGCTATATGCTGCTCAGACAAGACATACCTAAAACATAACAAGCACTGAATAGTTGAAAATAAAGAATTGGAAAAAAGATATATCAAGCAATACAAAAATTGTAAGAAAACATGTATATCTATATTACTAGTAAACACAATAGACTTTAAGGAATGGAAAGAACTGCTAGATATAAAGAATAGAATCATGTAACAATAAAATTTTCCAATTTTCAGAAAAATATAACAATTTTAAATGTGTGGATCCTAACAATATCAGCTCATCACATGTAAAACAAAAATTGACAGAATTATATGATAACACTGAAAAATATCCATGGTGCCTAAGAAATGTATGGATCAAGCAAACAAATATCTAAATCTATACAGGATTTAAACCGAGTGAACAAGCTTTCTCAAATATACATACATTGAACAACACATCTAACGTTTAGAGATTGTTATTTACATGAAACATTTAAACACACACACAAAGGCCAATATTCCAAACAAGGTTTGAAGACTTGTTATCATAGAGCATATACCATACTTTCTAGTTACATAGTAACTAAATTAGAAATCAATAACAAAAATAACTAAAAATAACCACATGTAATTGGAGATTTTAAAACGTACTACCCAAATCATTAGTTGGTCAAATAAGAAATCATTAGGGAATTAGATGATACTTAAAACTTAACACTGTGTATCAAAATTTGGAGGATGCAGCTAACATAATATATACATAAAGTTTGGAAAAGATTCCAAATTAATTAGCTTAGCAACAATTTAAGAAGGTAGGACCAAAATAACAAAAAAATAGAAAATAGGAAAGAGAAAGTAAGAATGAAGGCTAGAAATGTAACAAAAGCAAAATTTTATTTATTTTTTAATTTAAAGTGGCATTGGGCAATACCCTCGGTCCCCTTCTACTATGGGAGCTTTTCTGTCCTCTCAATAAATCCTGCTATCTAAATAATAATAATAATAATTAAGTGGCATCACTAAGGTGGTGGAGTAGAAGATATCAGTCTTTAATTTTCAACAAAACATCAAATATAGACAGCTATTCACAAACCAAAATATCCCTGGGAAGGCTAAAATACCAATTAAGAATTTGCAATAACACAGTGGAAGAGAAAAATTTTAAAAGGAGAATACTGCACAGAAAAGAACATTAGTGAAATAGACATGACTGTAGATGTCTAGAGATGACTAGGAACAAATAAGAAAGGTGGAGATTATGGGTATCAACCATATAATGAGAACTACTATGGTCCTGAGTGATCTGCTCTGCAAAGGACAATGGTATCATTTGCCAGTGAAGTAACCAACAGTCATTCCCATTGAGGAACCCTAGAGAGGGAGACACAGTTGCACAACACCCCTCAAGAAATAGTTTCTGTTGTGCCACTCTAAGACTACAGTCACTATTTCTTGTAATTCCCTCTGTATCCCTGACCCCCAAGCCACCTTGGCCACTTCATGAGTGCGTACACTCCAGACTTTGGCTCTGTAACTGCACCGCATCACCTCAGATACTGGAGCCACAGCAGTAGCTACCTGGTTTGCACTCTAGGCCCCAGAAGCAAGGTCTCTGGGCATACTTGTGCTCAAGTCATCAGTTGAGCTCAGCTGTCATAGATAGTAAGCACCCATTCTGGACTCTGGTACCACCATAGTACTCTGCACATCTGTGCTCCAATCTCTAGCTCCCTGTTTCACAAGTACTCATGCTTTGCACACTATTACCAACATTGCAGTTAGCATGCCTGTACCCTAGACACCAGTGCTAATACTGCCCCAGGTTCGAGCAACATCAGGCCTCAACTCCATGGCTGCTCATCAGATACTAATGCCACCACCACTGCATGCAGGACCGTAAGTCAGACCCAATGCCAAGAGGGACCCACTTGGCCACAACATTCCTAGTGGGAGAAAAAAGATTGGAAGAACCCTTATAGCCATCACTATCTAAGACCTCACCAGTTCTTACCACTTCTGTGGACACCCACAATGATGGCCAATGAGAATCCCAGCAATCTTTGCCAACACCAAATTCAGCTGACACAGCTGAATGAAGACCATGCTGCTGTGCCCTCTCCAGAGTCAGAACTGATGCATCCCACCCAGCCAGCGCCTTGCAACCTCCCATTGGAGAAAGTCATTCCCCACCAAAACTAGTCTGAAATGCCTGGAAGAGATGAATGTGCCATCAAATGTGCAGATATCAACGTAAAACAGAAAAAAAAAAACCATTAAAAATCAATAAAACATATTACTATGAAAAGACTGCACTAATCTCTCAATAGTTGGTACCAAAGAAATAAAGATCTACAAGCTTTCAGACAAAGAATTAATAATAATTGTTTTAAGGACATCCTGAAAACTTAATACAGGAAGACAATTCAATAAAACAGAAAAATCAGTAAGCTTATTTTTTTAAAAATAGTAGCCGAAAACTATAAATATCAAGTGCAGGAAGCTCAGGGGTCTCCAACCAGGCTACATCAAGTCAGACTATAATCAAACTATCAAAAACCAAAGACAAGAAGTGTATCCTAAAGGCAGCACGTGAAAAGAGCATATTACAGATAAGGAAATTTTAATAAGACCATCAGTGAATTTCTCAGCTGAGTCCATACAGGCCAGGAGAGAGTAGGATGCTATACTCAAAGTGTTGGGGGAGAAAAAAATTGCCAGAATATTGTAACTGCTAAAGCTGTCTTCCAAAAATAAAGGAAAGATGAAAACCTTCCAAAGACAAACAAAAACCAAGGACATCATCACTAGATCTGCCTTTTAAGCTTACTGATAAGTAAGTGCATGGTTGAATTCACAATACTGTAATAAGCAATAGTGATATGTAAATCACTTTTATCTTTAGCATAAAGGTTAAAATAAAAAACTTAAAAACAATAATAATTATAATAATTTGTTAAGGAACACACAATACAAAAAGATATAAATTATGACATCAGAAACATAAAATATGTGTTGAAAGAGTATTGAGCTTTTTTATGAAATTTAAATTGTTATCAGTTTAAAATATTCAGTTTTAAAATGTTTTATATAAGCCTCATGGTTACACAAAGCAGAAACCTATAGTAGACACAAAAAATAAAAACTTCATAATCAAAGCAGACCACTACAGAAAACCACCTAATCACCAAGGAGGAAAGCAGAGAATGAAAAAATAATTTATAAAACAACCAGAAAATAATTAACAAAATGGCAGCAGTCTTATCTATCAACAATTATCATGAAAACAAATGGATTAAATTATCCAAAAGACATAAAGTAGCTGAATGGATAAAACTCAAAATAAAAAAAAGACTAAAAGACTTGCTGCCTACAAGAGATTCTCTCCATCTTTAAGGAAACACATAGAATAAAAAGGATGGGATAGAAAAAAATATTCCAGACAAATGGAAATCAAAAAGAATATAAGTAGCTGTACATATATCAGATAGACTTTAAGTCAAAAACTATGAAAAGAAAAAAAACAGATTGCATGTAATGATAAAGGGGTCAGTTAATCAAGAAAGTATAACAATCATAAAAGCACTTAAACTCAACATAGAAGTACTTAAATATATAATGCAGATATTAACAGACTGCAATACAACAATAGTAAGAAACTTCAATACCCCACTTCCAGCAATGGACAGATAATTCAAACAAAATTAATAAGAAAACGTCAGACTGAAAATACATTTTAGACCAAATGGATGTAAAGACATAGAAAATGCTCGGCCCAACAGCATCAGAATATACATTTTCTCAAGAATACAGGAGACATTTTCCAGGATAGATCCTATATTAATCCCCAAACCAAATATTCACAGATTTTTAATAATTAAAACCATATCAAGTTATTTTCCTAACCACAATAACAGGATAAATCATGAAAAATTCACAAATATGTAGAAATTAAACAACATGTTCTTGAACAAGCAACAAGGCAAAGAAAATACTAAAAGGGAAATTTTTAAGTATCTTGAGACAACTGAAAACGGAAACACAACACATAAAAACTTTTGGGATGTAGAAAAATCAGTTCTAAAAGGAAAGCTTACAACAGTAAGTGCCTACAACAACAACAAAAAAGAGAAATGTCCAAAATAAACAACGTAATATTACACCCAAAGAACTAAAAAATAAAAACTAAGCCCAGAGTTAGTAGAAGGACGGAATTAAAGATCAGAGCAGACATAAATGAAATAGAGACTAGAAAAATAATAGAAAAGAATTTTAAAAACAAGAGTTGTTTTTTTGAAAATATAAAACGTAATTGACAAACCTTTAGCTAGACCAATGAATGAAAAAAGAGAGAAGATTCAAAAGCAGAAATTGCAGAGGAATCCCTACAACTAACACCACAGAAATACAAAAGATCATAGAGTCTACTATTAACAATTATACACCAGCAAATTAGACAACTGAGAAGAAATAGATAAATTCTTAGAAATATATATCCCGAATTATGAAGAAATACAAAATCTAAGCAGACCAACAATGAGCAAGTAGATTGAATCAGCAATCAAACATTTCTCATTAAAGAAAAGCCCAAGACCAGATGGCTTCACTGGTGAATCCTACCAAATATTTAAAGAATTAATACCAATCCCTCTTAAACTCTTCTAAAAAATTGAATTGTAGCTAATACATCTAAACTCATTTTACAAGGTCAGCATAACCCAGATACCAAAGCCAGACAAGGTTATGGCAAATGACAAGCCATTATCTCTGATAGACATAGATGCAAAAATCTTCAACAAATTCTAGCAAACCAAATTCAACAGCACATTTTAAAAAAATCATGCACCATGATTAAACAGGATCTATCCCTGAGACACATAAGATGGTTCAACATACATATATCAATAAATGTGATATTAACAGCCTGAAGGATAAAAACCATATAATTATCTTAAAAGATGCAAAATTCAACATTTGACAAAATTCAACATCCGACAAAATTCAACATCCTTTCACAATAAAAGTATCAACAAATTAAGAATGTAAGATAATAAAGGCTATATATGCCAAACCCACAGGTAACATCAACAGTGAAAAGCTGAAAGCTTTTCCCCTAAGATCAGGAAGAAGAGAAAAATGCCTACTTTCACAGCTTCTGTTTAAGTTTTTATTAAGTCAAGTTAATTAGCATAATATGGTACTGACACAAGAATGGACAGAATGTAAAGTCCAGACAGACCAAGCACTACATAGGAAAAAGGTGAGCTTTATAGACTGGAGGAAAAAGAATGGTCCTGGGAAAACTAATTATCCATGTGAAGATAAGATACATTTGAAACCCTCTCTCAACCTAAAACAATTCCAGATAATTCAAATTCTTAAATTTTAAATCTCTTAGGGAAAAAAACCTAACTATACCACTATGACCTTAGAATAAGGGGAGATAAAAAATAATAATAATACATAAAATATAAACTATAAAAGACAATAATACGTTCCACTGTATATAAATTTAAAAAGAGTGAAAAGACATACCTGAAATGATAAAAGGCTACTTACACTAATAATTGAGTATTTTCAGAAACTTCCAAAACTAATCAGTGAAAAACAAATAACCCAATAAAAAATTTTAAGTGCTCTATAAAAATAAAAAGTTCATTGGCAATTTGATTAATTTAATTTAATTATGAAATACCACTGAATAATTACTAACTTCTAAAAAAAATAAGAGATGCTCAATCCTAGCCATGTATGACCATGTAAATAATCTCAGCTCTCAATAATTACTGGTGAAGCGGGGGAAGGGAAGAGGCCAAAGGGCATACCAACTGTGGAAAACATTCTCAAAATGTTTTTACATTCTTTTGTTAGTTTTGTGTTTATTTGTTTTTTCATCTTACTTGTGTATGATGTTTCCTACATTTAAAAATTATGTTTAATATTTGTATACTCTAGTCAGGTGTGGTGGTGGCGTGCATCTGTAGTTCCAACTACTTGGAAGGCTGAGGGAAGGATTGCCTAAGCCCAGCAGGTTGAGGCTGTAGTGGCAGTGAGCATGCCACTACACTCCAGCCTGGCGACAAGCGTGAGACTCCAACTCAATACATACATATATTCTATTAAGGAAACATTTGTGCATATGCATTAGGGAAGATGCATGAGAACAATCTCTATTGTTGTAATTTTAAAAGAGCAGATGCAAATAAACAGAAATAAATAATAGAATGGATAAATCAAATGAGATATATTTATTCCATTTAATACAGTTTAACACTTAAAATGAATAAACCACAGGTAATAGCTTCAGCATGGATTGGACTCAAACATACAATACTTAGCAAGTAAAACAGTCACAAAAGAATACATTCAGTGTGACTCAACTGTATATAGGTCAACCATAAGCAAAACTAAAAATATATGGCTTAATGATACAAACACAGATGATAAAACTAAAAACAAAATCAAGGCAAAATTAAACCAAAATTCAGGATGATGCAGACCTTGGGGTTAACTGTGAAATCACTGAGGGGCACACAGAAAGACCCTAAATTACCTGCGATGTTTTATTTTTTGAGCTGCAAAGCGGATGCCTGGGTTTTAACTTTGGCAATCTTTAAGTTGTACATCATTTATGTCTTGCATACTTCATGAAGTATTTTTTTTAATTACAAAGAGAAATAAATACGAAGGACTCAGCTGCATTTCCTGATGACATGCCCTTTCTTCTTTAGACACCCTGGGAAAACTCAATTATAGTACATCAACAGCTTTTGCCTGAAAGTAGAAAGCATAGAAAGGAGATAATTGCCTCACCGCTATCTGTGATTGGGAAGCCATAGCCCGCTGGGAAAACCCAGGTGTTCAGTGATACCAAGAGATGTCCTATTTTTCCAAGTTTTAACACAAGAGAGTGGTGTTTACAATCCCCACAATTTATTCTTCTTCAATGTACATTTTCAGGAAAAAAAACAACAACAACATATTCTTTTTAAAAAGCACAAAACATAGCTATTGAAAAATGTGCAGTTAACTCGTTGTTTTAACACAAAACCTTATTTCAATCTGTAAAAGGAGCTGACCCTAGAGGACAGAGGAAATGTAGTCATAGGAAGATGGCATGGAAAATCCCTTGTCACTGACTTTTAAAAGCAAAGGAGCTTCTTCACAGACAACCCCAGCAAAAGTCTCCTGGGTTTCAACTAGTTACAGAGCCCTGAGACCAGCATCGTGGACAGAGAGACTGGGACTTAATCCAGGAACTGGATGGATTTTACCTTTTCCCAAAGTGCAGAGATTTTGGAGGGAAGGTGTGAAAGCCTAAACAGAAAACTGGGATAAATTTGCCAAAAGAAAAAGGCAGAGATCTAGAAATCTAGAATAGAAAAAAAAATAACCACTATCTACTTGGAGGGTTCCATAGGTTTTTTCTTTCTCACACCTCTCAAATATAATTAAACAATTAAAGTATGATACACACATAGAAGTTGTTTAAAATGAGTTCGCTTCCAAAATGTAAATTCATTTAATTAAAATGACTCAATGACAGAAAGAAAATTTTATAAATTTGATTTTTGGTTCCTGAATAATCCAAGTTGATGATCTGCTATTACTAGTGAAAAGGTTTTTCTTGGAAATTCCATCAATATTTCTAGTAAAATAATGTCTTAAATTCTTCTGGGCAGCATTGGGCCAATTATCTCCAGGCACGTTTTTCTCCCTGTCATTTTGTGGAATTACATTAAGTTTTGTTAACAGTATTACATAAATAATTAATTACGACAAAAATAATTTATTTCTCTCTTAAGAGCCATAAAATATTAAATACAAAATTTAAGGACAAAAATGTAATTTCTTATTCACATATTTTATACCAAAAAATAAGGCCTGTATCTTCTGCTATACTGTGGAAAAGAAAATATTCCACTTCATTTTTTCCTTTCAGGCTCCAAAGGGCAGAAAGAAGAGGGAAAACTCCTCTTATCCTCAAACCCCATGGAACAGCAGTAACTAAGATAAACCCCTTGAAATGACATGAAAAACAGCCAGGAGACCAGAGTGCTAGATCTTCTGCCAAACTAATTATTTCCATGGTCTTGAAAAATCACTCATATTCCTGTGCTGTACAAGTGGGACTATTGCAATGGAGGATTCCCAAGGCTCCTTGCTGAACTAAAAACTCATTGGGTTTCCTTACTCACTGGGAGAATAATGAGAGGATGTGGTCTCATGGAGAAACTTCTCATTCCACCCAAGAAAGAGTGAAATATCTACCTTAACGAATTTCTTCTATGCGTTTTGGTTATCGGTTGACTATCATTTTAAATCTATGAATACATAATACTATGATCACACAACCCATTTATGAATTCATAATGGACCATATCTCAAAATTGATATCACTTAAAAGATAGTACAGCCATCAGCACTAAATTCTGAGCTGAATTTCTTACCATTTCACTTTGGCCAGTGTAAAAAAGTATATATTTATATGTACAGGGAGTTTGGTGCTCTGGATCCTTAGGGAAAACAAACAAACAAAAAACAACTCTCTGTACTTTCTTAATGAATTACAAAATTTTCTGCTCATGTTAAATTTGAAAACTTGAACTAATGAATAAAAATACTCTTAAATATCTCATTTACCTATTATGCATAATAAAATTTTATACTATTTACTGTTGTTTATGACTTTCTATGAATGTCCCTCACTCAAATTGTTTAGTTACTTAAAATATAGTAGACAAAAAATAAAAGTCATTTGAGAGCCACAGTAGTGTTTTTTGAATTATATTAAAATAATACTTTAGAAGGAAATATTCCTCTAACAAGTTTGATGAAGATAAATTGCTCCATTTAATTGAAATGTATATCCTCTCGACAATGAGTTTTATTAAATACAAAAGCTATTTAGTCCATATAAAATGGAAAGAAATTCTAATATCTACATCCACATAGAAAAAATATAACTGAATAAATAATAAATCAAAATTAAACATTTGGTAAATACCATCATAATTCTGTTAGAATTTATAATCTACTATTGAAATTTAACAGTAATATATTTGTATTAAAGTTCATGTGATACAACCATATGCCAGATCATAGAAATCTGAAGTTAGATGTCTCTAAGTCATCCAAAGAAACTTTTAAACAATGTCAAAGAGGTATCTGAAGAATATGTAGTAAAATATGTGAGATGACACACTTCCTCCATCTTTCTAACAAAAGAGAGAAGGAATATCATACTTTTGCACAAGTATATTCTTTTTTGAGGGATGTGATCCAATGTAACCATAATATCAAGTCTGGCACGGGACAAGAGGAATAACTATAAAACAAAGAGCTGGCATATGGACGTTGTGCAAATAAAGTGTCTTGAATCTTTACTTTATATCACATGCAAACTACCCTTCCCCACCTTGCGTCTTTCCACTCTCATAACTTCCAGGTCAGATTACAGTTTCCTGATCAAGAGCCTGCTTACCAACAACAATACATGGATTTTGTGGAGTTTTCTTCTGTTATGACTATCCCTCACTGCACACTGGTTTTTCACCATTCCGAAGTACCACAAAGGTAACATCATTATGCACAGATGTATAGGGGCACATTTAGGATAATGAAGAGGGATTAGGGCATGGCAAGCACAGGCGATAACTTAGGATATTAGACACAACTGTGCTAAAACTCCATCGACTATCCTTCCCATGAGGAATTTCATTCTGGTGATGGTCTTTCATAGATCCAAGACATTCCACCATGTTAGTGGAACTCCTCTATTTCTTCTTTTCACTATAGATAACTTTGCACAAGCTGCTCTCTGAATTTCCAAATACCTTTCATTTTTTATGCAGAGCAATTCTTTATCTCCATGCAGTGCTCTGTTTTTACTAAACATGCATTTTGAGGAGGAAGGGGGCAATGTTGAGGAGGCTAGAAGGGGATGAGAACTCAAGTTTCAAACCAAAGTGGCTCAAGATGTTGCATGTGTGTGTTTTCCTCTGACCAATTTACACTCCTCCAATAGTGGCACCCAAGCTATCTCCACTCCATTTAATAATATGTTGGTGAGGTTTTTAAAGAGTTTTTCTTTCCCAGACCAAGAAATGAGCAAGGTTTTAAAATTATATTCTTGTAATAACTTTCACCAGAATTTGAATTGCGAGCAGAGTAAAACAAAGACATGAAATGGCCAGCACTTATCACCCAATGGCATCCTGAAGACAGTATGTATTAATTCCCTATACCCAGTTCTGTGTAGAGTATCTGGTTATTTTCCAAAGCCAATGTCTGAGAATTTTCTTCAATGCTGTGAGTTAACCTGTCTCATCAATAAATTCCTTTATTGCTTATGTCAAGCACCACCGGTTTCTATTGCTGACAACCAAATTAAACTAACTTATATCATGGAGATATTTCCCTAACGGAAATCCATCTGCTCAGAAATTAATTGTTACTATCTAGTATGTGAAATAAACCATTATAAATTGTATTTTATGTATCTTCCTAATACTTGTATCATAAAATTTATTTTTTAAATAACTATAAAATTATCTTTTCTACTGAAGTTATTCTTAAAAACTTCTAGCATACCCTTTCTTAAATTCTTATAATGCTCATGAACTAAGGCAGTGATCATCAATGTGTTTAAAGTTAGAACATTCTATCACTTTACTTTCTTAGATTATGGCATTTTAAATGGTCCATACAGATAATTTCATTACAAACTCAGCATCCCCAAAGGAATTCTTTCCGTATTATTCCTAATAGATGGACAATTGGTCTCTTTTTAAATACTTGTTAGCAGGAAGCTATTAGTTTCTTTGACCAATCTATTACATTTCTATAAGATCTTATGAGAATATTATTCCTTATGTTGAAATAGAATATGATTTGCCACCTTATTCCTTCTCCCTGTACCTCTTCCTCCCTTTACATGCATGCAGAAACTTCTGCCTATAGATTTTATTTCTGCATAAGTGATCACTTCCATCCAGCTACCCTTCAAATATTTTGAAATGGCTGTCCAATTTCATGGAACATATCCCTACACTCCCAAAAGTATTCCAAATATATGATTCAGTCATATGAAATATATAGATTAACATAGTTGTTTTGAAATTTTCTGAAGGATTCTTAAAGCAAGTGGAGATGCATGTTTTCAAAATTCCCAGAATGAGGTTTTAAAAAATAAACTCTGAAGTAAATAAAGATTAATTGCACATAAAACATTGTGGTTGTTCCTTTAAAATAATTATTACTTAAGAGTCAGTGAATTTAAGATTATCTAAAAACAGAGTTATAATTTATGGCTGCCAAAAAAGTTATTTCTTTTACCCAACAGTTGATTAAAGAGGACTCCGGCAGCAAAGTCTATGTTGAAGACCATTGGAAACTTTCCTTTTTTTAGGAATCACTCTCTCAGAAATTGACAGCAATCACAAGAAACCACAGACCTCGGCATAATCCGCATGTACTGAAAAAGTAAAAATTTTTTTTAATTTGCTGAAATGTATTATTAATCAATAAAATATTTTATCTGGTAATTCAGACCCCAAATAATTCTTCATGTCTTGATAATTTTCAAAAAAAAATTATAATATGCAGAAATTTGATTCAGAGTTAAGTAAGGTTTTTTTTAATGATTACCATATATGTGCTCTGACAAGAGGCTTATCATATATTATCTTATTACAACTTTGACCTACATTTTATGTACAAGTACTTTTACACTAGATTTTTAGTACTTTATGGAGATGCTTTTACTTTTTCTAAACATTCTATACTACAATTGCAATCTGGCATATGTTTTCACTTAATACAGACTTCAAAGAGGTAATATTTGTTTCTGAATAATCACTTTCTCTAATACTGAGGTAACATTATACAATGATTACAAGTACAGGGTGGAGAGTAAAACAGATTGGGTTTCCTTCTAGGCGCTACCATTTCTATTACTTTCTACTAACTTCGTGGAGATGTTATAAGGATTTAGAGTTAATTAATTTTAAACAATCCTGGGCAAATAATAAGTGCTCAATAAAAATTAGTGTTTCATATCTATATCTCTAAAGAAACTTTTTTATGCAAAAAATAAATCTTTGGCTTTTATGTTATTTTAAGTAGCTATTACTCAACTCCTCCTGAAGGTAAAATCCCAACAATTCTATAAAATATGTTCTTTAATATATTAATTGGTCAGAAAATTAGACTAATTCATTTTATAAAACAGTATTCACCTTGCCAATTAGCATCTTTTGAAAGTTAATTTAACACAATAATACCTATTGCTATTTATTGTGAGAATGCAAAAAATGAAACTCAACTTCTAATAATAGCTTCCATTTTTTGAATATCTTCTATATTACAGGCACCATGTCAAGGGCTTTATATTTTATCTCATTTAATCTTTTCATCAGCATTATAAGGCTGATGTTTTCATTTCCATGAAGGAAACCAAATGGTAGATAACATACCTTCCCCCAATTCTCCCCTGAAGCAGGTCATAAACCCTCATTCCAGAGGTGCCTATTTTTTTTTAATTGTGGGGTACAATTCAGGGTTAGGCAAACAAATATTCATTGTGCAGATACCCTTGTTGATGAGATGTGGCCCCACTTCCCCAGGCAGAATTCTGCTACTGTCAATCCCACCTCCCCAACCCCCACCTCGCCAGTTTCCCACTACTGTCAATACTTTTATTATAGTATTAAAGTAGTTGTTCAAGGTCCACTTATGAGTGAGATCATGTGAAACTCAGATCTTTGTTTCTGTGAAAGATCGTTCAGTATTATAAACTCAAATACCAACCAGGTTGCTGCAAAATTCATGATTTTGTTCTTCTTTATGGCTGCATAATAGTCCATCCTGTATATGTACCACATTTTTTTTATCCAGTCCTCTTTTGACAGGCAGCACGGTTGGTTCCATGTTCTTGCCATTGTGAACAATGCTGCGATAAACATACATGTGCAGGTATCCTTTTCATAGAATGATCTGAGTTCTTCCAGGTATATTCCCAGTAGGGGGATGGCAGGGTCATATGGAAGGTCAATTTTTAGAACTTTTAGGAATCGCCACACTGATTTCCATACAGGCTGTAGTAGTTTACATTCCCACCAACAGTGTAGAAGTGTTCCCTTTTCACCACATCCTCTCCAGCATCTGTTATTTTTTGAGTTATTGATGATGGCCATTCTGACTGGAGTTAAGTATCACAGTGTAGTTTTAAAGTGCATCTCCTTGATGACTAGTGAGGATGAACATTTTTTTATGTAACTGTTGGCTGCTCATATGTCTTCTTTTGAGAAGTGTCTATTCATATCTTTTGCTCACTTTGTACTGGGGCTGTGTGTTTTTTTCAATTCAGCACATTTAAGTTCCTTGTAGATCCTTGATGTTAGGCCTTTGTCAGACATGGAGTTGGCAAATATTTTTTCCCAGTCTGTGGGCTCTCTCCCTGCTCTCTTGATGGTTTCTTTGGCTTTGCGAAAGTTTGTCAATTTAATGAGGTCCCACTTGTCTATCTTATCTCTTATGGCCTGTGCATTTCGGGGTTTGCTCGGGAATTGGTTGCCAGTTCCAATTTCCATAAGTGTGTCTCCTGCATTTTCTAAGTTGTTATGGTTTGAGGTTTTACATTTAGGCTTCTGACCCATTTAGAGTTAATTTTTGTGTATGGGGATAGATAGGGGTCTTGTTTGAATCTTTTGCATGTGGTCAGCCAGTTTTCCCAGTACCATTTACTGAATACATTCTTGTCTCCCCAGTGGTAGGTGGTGGAGTCTTTGTAGAAGATAAGTTGGTTGAGAAATTGAGGTTTTGCTTCTGGAATCTCAATTCTATTCCATTGGTCTACATACCTGTTCTTGTACCAATACCAGGCTGTTTTGATTATTGTACCTTTATAATAAAGTTTAAAGTCTGAGAGTGTGATACCTCCTGCTTTGTTTTTTTTGTTTTGTTTTGTTTTTGTTTTTTTTGTTGTTGTTGTTGTTTTGCTGAGGATTGTTCTGGCTATTCTTGGTCATTATGTTTCCATATGAATTCCGGTATTGTTTTTTCTAGATCTGAGAAGAATGTTGCTGGTAATTTGATGGGTATTGCAATAAATCTGTAGATTGTCTTAGGTAAGATGGACATCTTAACAATGTTGATTCTTCCAATCCATGAGCATGGGATATTTTTCCACTTGTTTGTGTCATCTTTGATTTCTCTGCAGTGTTTTGTAGTTTTCATTGTAAAGGTCTTTTCGTGTCTCTGGTTAGGAAGATGCCAAAGTATTTCATTTTTTTGTGGCTATTGTGAATGGGATTGTGTTTTTATTTGGGTTTTTGTTTTTTTATTATTGGTGTAAAGTAACA